>PVIR01000781.1:38135-151549 GCA_004026965.1 Petromus typicus | reverse complement strand
TTTTTTTTTTGGTAACCAGCACCTGAACTCAGGACCTTGAGCTTATGAGACAGGCAGTGGAACACTGAGCTAAATCCTCAGCTATAATTAATTTTTGAAAACATAAAAGTAAGTAAAATCTTCCATCCTTACATTATACTCAGAGAAAATGCAATAACAGGTGAGGCTCAGTATTGCTATACAACTTCGTACAGTTTGTAGCACAAACAGAGATATTCATGAATATAATTTTCTGAATCAATATGATTATACTAATCAAATAAAAATTACCAAGGAGAGAAAAGAAGATCAACTATTTCTGTTTTGAACAGTCAAAGTTTAGTAGAACAAATATGAACACATAATTTGGTTTATCTTCTAGTATGAAAAGACTTATTTTACCTAAGAGACAATGGAAAGCCAGAAAACTGTAAGACTTTCCTAACATCATATTCTATAGAAGATGAAAAAGTCAATGTCCTAGTCAGTATAACTTTAGTATTTACAAAGAAGCACCTTTCAGGAGGAAACCAGGGAATTTTAGCAAGTGAAGAAAAATCAGAACAGTTAGCTTTGTGGTGGGTGTTTTATTCTACAGGCGTATTCCTTCCCTTTCTTCCCTGCTTCCTGCCCCAAGCCTTTCCCTCATTGTTTATGTCTGATAACCATGGACTGAGCCCACTGAAACTGTGAGCCAAAATAAATGTCTCCCCTTGGAGTTGCAGGTATGCGGTACACAGTCTGAGCAATGGGATAGCAAACTAAAACACTTGATCCCACTTATGATGGTCTAGCTGATACATATTAAGAGGATTTCTTTGGTCCAATGAGCTTTGAGTTATGGGCATGGGAATCACAAGGTATTTGCTACCTTATTACTTACAATGCTAATCAACTGTAAATCAAAGGGGTTGATCCATGTCAGGAAATGACTTTTAGAAAGAAAAATAATGACTAAGAAGAAAAACATAACTTCTGATGAGTCCAGTGCTCTTTCTTTTGCACTTTTCTAACAGGGGAAAAAATCCCATAATAATGAAATGCTATAGTGTTTGCATATTTGTCTATATGAGTAAAAGGCTGCTGCATTGGCAAAGCAGTTTCAGGTGAGTTTTCTTTCTTGGTGAGCTTCAAGTTTATGGTCTGCTATGAATAGATTAACTATGTTAACTATGTTACCCATTTTTAGTTCATTTCAGTCGCATTTCACATACGTTACTTTAAAATATTGATTACTTGAACATAAGTTTAAAATGTTATGTAGTGTAGAAGCAATTTTTTCCCACTATTCATTAGATGAATTTGAAGATATGGAAGTAGATGAAAATGATATTGTCTCTGAAGACAGCAACTCGCCAAAACCAGACAGAAGCTTATACAAACAAAAAGATTTTGGAAATAAATTGAATCAAAAAAGTCTAAATGTTACCATTTTCTTCATCACTGAGATAAGCAATCCAGCCAATTGGCAAAATATAGAAATATATTTTGTTAATCACTCTGTCTCAAGTCTAGGAACCTTGTCAATTGCTCTTGAAAGTCCAACAGTCTGACCAAATGCAGCCCAGTGAATCATTACCAAGATATCCTTATAGAAATCTTGCATCACATTGCAAATTTTCATAATTTGGGGAAGCAGACATCTTTACAAGCATGGTAAGGAGGGGATGACACGCCCCTCTCCATCTGTGCCCTCCTCCCCCGCCCCTCCCTTCTGTATCTCCTCTTCCCCTTCCCCCTCCACCTCTCTCTCCTCACCGCTTTCTCCCCCCCTTCTACTTTTCTCCTCCTCTTTATCTTCAACCATCTTCCCCCGTTCTGGTGGTAATTTACTTATCCTTCTAATGTACCTCAAAAAGATCAATTCCCAATTGTATAGCTAAAAAACTTAAGTCAAAATAATGTCAAAACACTTTAAAAGTTTTCTCTACAAAATATGTAGTGGAACTTTAAGAATATTAATCTAACATCCATCACTGGATTCAATAAAGTATCCATTGAATTAGTGCTGTATTTATAAAAATTCAGTAGGAAGAAATTTTCAGATTTTTCTCTTTTTTTGTATGTTTTCTAGTTAGCTACTTAATAAGTATTAAAGAAATGAATACTATTAAATCCACATGTTTATAAAGTGCATCTGTAATGCAGTTCTTTAGGTGTCCAGAATAACAACTATAATGACGATAGCAGCAGTATTACTAAGTGCACTCTTTCCAAGGCCTCGTTCTAGAAATGCTGTTCCTCATCTCATTTTTTCACCGTTCAGGGAAATGGACATAATTATATCTTTTGTAACTAAGTGTGGAACTAAGAAACAGGTTTATCTGGCCAGCAATGGGATTTTTTTTTTTTTAAGTTCCTCTTAAGAACCACACAAACAATTCCATAAAGAAAGAATTGTTGCTTGGTAGAATTTTAAAACATGGTTTAGTGAGGGTCTATTTAAAAATGAATGTTTTTGATGTAAAAATTAGGTTAATAATTTGGTCTTTCCAAAAGAGAATAATAAAACATATGGAAAACATTACGAGGAAAGGCACATTAGCTGAAAGTCTATTAAGCTGAAGGAAAAAAGGCACACAGTATTTCTTCATGAGAAATCTAAATATTGCCGGTTCTGTTTTGTCTCCCTGCTACCAATTAATGTGTGGCTGTTATTTGAGGTATTGGATCTCATTTGCTTTTTTCTGTTTTTACCAAATTATGAAGACTCAAATCATTTCACTGGAGGAAAATGAGCAGTCGTCCGGCATTAAGTAGATTAAATAATTTGTTAGCTGGTGTTTTCCTTAGGTGCTCGGAGAATATGTAGGAGGGTGAAACACAATTTTTACATTAAAAAGTTGCGACAAGTATATTGGGCCACATAAGTTTCTTCCGTTACCAAAATGTTGTACATTTTGTCACCTCATTTTCTTGCTCTTTTGCTTCTGAGTGGTTATAAATATCCCACATTTAAGTCTACATTCTCAAAATAACATATCTAAATTAAGTAATATCTGGTAATTATGGATTCTGGCCTTTCATACAGCCATCTCTAACCCTGTAAGGCATATGGTTAAGTAATAAAAAGTACAATAAAACCTAGGAACCCAAGAACGATCTTCTACTGGAGGATTAGGGTGTGCTTTCCAGTGTGGATGTTCCATTTATAACACTCATTTGTTTCCTAGCACTGAGGCCAAGTTTCCACTTATTACATGTCTCCTTGCCTTAATATTAACTTCCAGTTTGGAACACTGCAAGCTCCCTCTCCACCCCTAAATTAAAGCAAATGATACCCACTCCACATCTACTACCAATTTTACTAGAAGCCACTTCAAAGATTACATTTTTAAAAATGAAGAATGACCATTGCTTCCTACAGCCAAGGTGGGTCCTGCTTATAATGAAGCTGGACTCCTCTGATTTCCCCTTTACAGAAACACAGAAGGTTATTTTTTGCCAAAATTTTTTTCTCTTGCATTAAAGTTAAAACTTGTTTTGTTGCTTGTGCTATGATGAGGGGAGATGGGAATGCCCTTGCACAGGGCTGCTCAGAGTACACGCTCACGCGCGCGCACACACACACGTCCTTGCTGTGATATTAAACACCACATTCGGCTGTCCTTAATAAGTGTAAAGTTCCAAAACATTTGAAGTTCCTCTCAGTTGTAGACACTCTCAAGAAAGTAATAATGAGTGTTTCCTTACCAAGATATCTGCGTCTCATCAAACTATACCAAAGTGAATGGCACCGACACAGACTCCACAACTTTCCACTCTGGTTTGCTCCGCGCCTCTCTGCGTTTTGACCATTTTCTCAACTGCTTCCGTCTAGTGATCTCCCTCAACTCCACCACATGGCTTATTACACAAACCACCGATCTTTCATGCACCGTGCTGCACAGTGACTGGGAAGAAAGCCCCGAGGCGAGGCTGCCCAGAGCCAGAAGTCACTCCCGCTCTCTGAGAAGATTCCCGGGCTGCCCTGGATACGGGGAGCTTGTGTGCACAGAGGTCGCCCCAGTAAACACGGCCGCGGACGCTGGCTAGTAACCAACCATTGACGCGCCGCACGCACACACTCCAGTTAAGCTCAATCTATGCCAGAAAAACATCGTCTCATTACTCTGAAAACAGTTTACCTGCTTAGATCCTTGCAGTTCTCAATACAATGTGAATTTGAAGCCTAAACCCATGTAAAGGAATTTGAAAGGTCATGCAGTGTTTGAGAAGATACTGTGGCTCGGCGCCACTCAGCAGCCGGCCAACGATGTTTTTCTGGCATAGATTGAGCTTGATCACAACACTAGGAATTTGCAACAGTACATGGCACGACTTCTCATTTTTTCCCATTCCTCTACCCAACCTAAACCTCCCCCACATACATAAGCTTTCTTTCCTTTTTTTTACCATAACATTTTTTCTTTTCCTTCGTTACACCCCATTTCCTTTCATATTTTTCAATATGATCTTAATGACATTCCAGCATTATTTAATGGTGAGTGTGTGTTTTGGGAAACGTATTGTCATGGGACGCTGTCAGTGTGTGGATCAAACAAAGGCACTTGTCCAGCCCCACTGGCAGATGTCACTCACTCTCAGATGGCGCCTCCGTGCAATCAAGTGACTCAGTGCGCGTGAGACACACTAGGCTGCTACCTGAGATAAGGCACTCTGTTGTTTGAAATTTTTAAATAAACAGAAAAAAGACAGCCTCATATAATGACGGAGCTGAGTGTGCCATAGTGACAGAGCACCTACAGGCGCTCTCGGAGCTCCGTGTTCCATTCCCACTGCCACCAAACAAATCAAGGGAAAGGAAGCAGCGGGCAGCACACACTCCACTGAGTGCTTGTTCACCAACATTAACCGGTAGAATGTGCTGCACACAATCGCACTCTACTTTCCTATGACTCGCAATGTGATGGGCTTGTTTGTGGGAGCACAGAGGGATGATACCTTGAACTGGGACATTGCAGTAGCACCCACAGCACTAGGTGAGGACAGTGTTCCAACTCCATCTTAGCCTGTGAGTCTAGCACTGCACTGCAGAATACCCATGACCAGGACAGCATGATGCAGCCCAGTCGGCTCTTCCCCGATGGGCCTGCCCTCAGCACTGAAGTCATCGACGGATCTGAGCTTCACTTTATGCCTGGCCATTTCTAAAAGGCACAGAGAGCCTGGATGCAAAATGTGGGTCTCCAGATTTTGTACAAGTACCATTTATCCCCAAGAATATATCTACATTCATTAAATGACAGGCATGCAGTGAAACTAAAATATTACACAAACTTTAAACTACATAAACTATGCCCATTCAAAGAAATGAGAGCGCTCTAGGGGAGAGTCTAACACCACTTCAGGAACTTGCTCAGCAATACTTCATACCTATAATTATTCTACATTGTTTCAGGAAGTAGAGTAACTAGGGAAGGAACTTGGTGAAACTTCTCGTGCTCCAGTGACCGTGCGGTAACATCTTGTCCTCGTTTGCACTCACCAGAATGTCCCTGGCTTCCAGGACATGACTAGTTCCCTTCAGAGGCTACGTAAGTATTTGTGCACATATGTTACCAAGTCCAAATCAGGTCCGTGGAGCTCCTTCTTCCCATGTTTCCTGGCCTCTGCCAAGCAGCTCTGCACTGCGGGGCTGTCACACTGATTGACTGCCTCCCCAAAGACCTTCACACCATTTTACTTTTAACTGTCAAAACCGTGAGTTGCAAGAATATCACATGAGTCTATTTTTAGCTGAGTTTAAAAATGTAAGAATAATTTCTAAAAACCACACAAAATCCTACTTACAACTAATCACTTAAATGTATTTAAAATATCACACAGTTTAGTAATTCCTCACTCTCTAGTGGTCTGAATCTGATTTATCAAATCATGAAATATACCTCATGATAAAATCAGGAATTATGCTTGTGACACCAGAGCAAAAAAGTCCTAGTTTTCCCAAAATGCAGCTGAAGCTGCCAACATAAGGAAAACACCTTAAGCAAAATATCCTACATACTATCTGCATAGATAATTGTCACAGAACATGAATTTAACAACATTCCTCCCATGATCACATGAACGCACGCTACTGTTCTTGCATTTTCATTCCTCAAACTACCATCATATTCCAGTCTATCAAACCTTAGAGTTTAGAGCACGGTGGGTTGAATCAAGGGAACATAGTTCTACTAGTATTAATATTTTAAAATTAATGGAATTATAATTCCTATTAAGTCAAATTAATGGTAGTAAGAGACATCTACTGCCCTAAGAATATAAAGAATGTGCAAGTAAACTTTGTGAATGCCTTACATGTTGAATATCATATTGATAGCATTTTAATATACATCATATATCATGTTTAAATAGCATATTCACAACATTTCCTCTTCATCGGTCCCACTGAGGTTCTCTACATGTTTGCATGCTAAATAAGGGTACACACCCAAACACGGTCCACACAAACAACACAGAATACCTGCAGGGCGGTTAGGATATTTGCCAGGGCTTGTCCGTACGTGTCGTGACAGTGAACAGCAAGAGCAGCTGGAGGGATTTCCTTCATGACACTCTCCAGAAGCCTCTTCATGCTTCCTGGTGTTCCCACTCCAATTGTGTCTCCCAGGGAGATCTCGTAGCAGCCCATGCCATATAGTCTCTTGGACACCTGCTAGGAAAGGTGAGGTGCTAGTAAAACAGGGGTCATGAACAGACTGCCACTCTCCTGCTCCTCAGCAAGTGTCATCTACAGGTAAAAGCCACAACCAAATTATAGATGGGAAACACAGACTTTCATTTTCTAGTCCTTTTCCTTGCTCATTAAATCCTTACCCTGTATAAAATGTAGAATGACACCTCTCACACAAAGTATTCTATTTTGCCTCAGAGTCATATGTATATAATATCTATCTAGTCGCTTGTGAAATTAGACTTTAATTTCATATATCAGCAGCTTGCATTTCTTCACACTGTAATCAAACAGCAGCATTGCAGACTTACTTTAGAAATGTAAAGTCCGTAGGTGCTGTGTTAGAGGTTGAGCAGTACCAGTCATGGTCTCTGCTTTACCACTAAGTATTTTAGCAGTTGGTAGAGTCCAGCAATATCCCTGGCCTAGTTTTTGTGGTGCCCTGACGAATGTCCTTGTGCACAGTGAACTGCAAGTTCTCTAACACTGATGGCTAATGTGCACATTTCGACAAAGCTATGGATTCTAGCATCAGAGAGCCCTGAATTCAGTTCCCATGCATGCTAGTCTTGAGATACTGGCAAGAAGATCAACCTATTCGAGTCTAATCTATAGAATACAGGCAATAAATATCCTCATTTGGCATATTTTCTCAGTTCTAATCACTTCATTTAAAAATAACAATCAAAACAATATGAATGACATGTTTAGTTGTGTAGTTGCATTGACAACATAAAAGTCACTTGATGCAACATCTGGCACATAGCTTTCATTCATTCGTTCATTCATTCAACATATACTTCTCAGCACCCACATTTTTATACCATGTGCAGTACTAGGTGCTGAGAAGTAACCAAAAAACAAATATGGACATTTCACAGTGACAGCTTGGAGTCAAATGAGAGTATATTTTAGTCAATTCCACTGAGAAATGCACAAATAAGAATTCTGAAGCAAAACGCAGGATTCTATGAGCAGAAAGCATGGAAATCGAGCCAGATCTGTCAAATAGGAAGGGCTGAAGTGATAGCTGGAGAGTAGAGCAAGCTGGACGACGTGAGGTCGAAGGGTCTGAAGGAATGCGGCATAAAGAATACTAGAAACGAAGGTGAGCAGGTTTAAGCCAACAGAGATGCGAAATGCAAAGAGGACTCCAGGCAGAGAAAAAGCCAGTGCAGAGGACACTGTGACAGAAAGCAAAACTACCAAGGAAAAAAAAAGGCTAGAGGCTGGGCACCAACAGTCACAGATTGAGTAAAATAGTCACTTCAGCAAAGAGAGTCCATTCACCATAAAATCTATCAGAATAGCACCAAGTCCCCTCTTAATATCCTACAGGTCCCGAATGTCTAACTCATCCAGTTGACACGTTGGGGATGGCATGTGTAGTTCAGACGAGAAGTGCAACAGATCTGAAGGTGGAAGTGCCCGGGTCACAGGGTTTGGCAGAGGTGGATGCAGGTTTGCGAGCAGCCTGAATTCACACCCTTTTGTAGATGCTCTTTAAGAGACAAATGCATGATTGTGAACTCGAGTTAGTGACAGAGTCTGGTCTGCCTCTGTGTACAAGAATCCTTTGAAAGAAGAGATGATGTCACAGTCCCCAGCAAAAATATCTACAGTAAGTTTTCAAAGCCAAAATAGTGCGGGAGAAGGAATGGCTTTAGCTGAACTGAAAGTTTAGGTTTAACCTTAATTGCACCCCCTACCCTAACCTTTTCCCCTTTTATGTGGCTAAACACGGTGAGTGGCGCCTGCGCTTCCCATCAGTCTTCTGGCGAGTTTGTAGTACATGCTTCCCACTCCGTAAAGGAACAAAGCAAGAACTTCACCAGACTACCCAAGGAAAAGTCTGCGCATGCGCAGGCGCATGCGTACGCAACTGCGCGGGGGGGGGCACGTGATGGAGCTCGGGGTGGCCACTCACCACGTTACAGCCACTTAAAAGCAAAATGGGACCTTTTATTCTTTCCAAAGTTTAAAAACCCAAATAAGAAGATTCAACCATCACTCTGAAAATTCACAGGCAATTTACAAGAGTTTGGTGCCAAAATTAAGCAGATAGTTAAGTGCCCAAACAATCGTCAGTATCTTCCATCCTGTGGCTCTCTTTGGTCCGTGTTCTACCTAATCAATAAAGAAAAACAGTTTGTAAAACAACATGCACTATTATACCATTAACCAAAAAGGCTGAAGATGTATCTTACTTCTGTCACTTTTTGAGGCGTGATGCTTCCCTCATAAGGACAGCCCAGGGCACACGACACGTACCTAAATGGAAAACGCAGAACTATGTGAGTGTGTGCTTGGCAGAATTAAGACTGGATTAATTTGGCCACTCTTAATTTGAATTTTATGAAAATGAAGAGATAAAAAATGCATCAATAAAATGTATTTTACATTGTTATTATTCATTATTTTCATTATTATTTTATCCACAGACAAAACAGAAACAGTTTAGGTGCATATTTCAATTTATTCATATTATTCTCTTATCTAATTCCTACAGTTTGATAATATATTGTTTGATGGCAAATGGAGACAGTAAAAAGTACTAAATAATGAGGGGAAAAATAATGACAATAATAAGGAAAAAGGAAATAAAGATTATGTATATAAGGGGTAGGAAGTTGCGGGGGGAGGGGAAAAATGAGAATCAAGTTGTGTCATATTCTGGTACAAACTCTCAATGTTGAATGCGAGGATGATGTGTATTCATAATGTACCAATAAAGACTTAAATTTAAAAAAAGTACTTGTCTTGTCAGGCTGTTTATCCTATAGAAACATTCAACACTGAAAGAGTTTTACTTCGATGATTCTGTGCATTCAGCGGTTTAACATTAAGGTCTCACCGTTATCCATGAAACTATGTAAAAGACCAAGCTCGTCCTCTGTGTCCCCCACCTGGATGTGTCAGTCCCATTTAGGTCCAGGCATTAATCGGCCCTGGACTGAGACCCCTTCAGAGTCTGGCTGGTTTCTCTCTCGTGGGTTCACTGAGATCATTGCAAATGGAAGAGTGTCTAACGCCTCTAAAGGGCTCCAAATAAAACTACTCTGTCTGCTTCTTCGGCAGCTCGCTCTCACATAAAAAGTTGAGGCTTTTCTGCAGCAACAACAGTCCTTTCCCGTTTTAAATAATTAAGCTGTAGGACAAGGAGACAGCTGTTTTAGCGATTTCCATCTCATCTCCGATCCCATTTCACCGTAGTCTGCTCCAGATTCTTACAGTGCTAGTGCTGAAACAGTGCGTCTTCTGGGCAGGAGCGAAGTGCGCATATGAGGGAGAGGGGCAGTGAGGCCAACGCTGGGGCAGAGGTCGTGGGGCCAGGCTAGAAAGGATTTTGGATGACAAGGGCCCTTGAAAACCACTCCCCGAGGAGGCTGCACTGGGGGTTGTCTCAAACGATTCTGATCAGAATCTTAGAGGCCTTCTGCCTTGGACAGGAGAAGGCAGGAAACAGGAACACTGCGATCACAGCGGGGCGGCTTGCCCAACTTAGAAAGCAGGCTGCAGGCTCCGAGCAGCTGCGCTGAGCGAGGGTGACCTGTGTCCGTCTGAGGGAGAAGACTGTGGCCTACTTCTTGGTGCCGAGGGAGGCTGACTTCCAAGAGCTAAACCGTGGAAACGTAAAGAGGCACCCGGAGTGCTTTTTGACGCTGAGCGCCTTTCCCCGAAGACACTGGCCACTAACACGTGGGTGCTTCTCTTTCGGAAACTTTTAGAACCAGACTGAGCTTTTAACTGATGTTGGCTGATGATAGATAAAGATATGGATAAAATGAGCCCTTGGGATTTATTAAAGTTCTAGGAAAATTGACTTCTCATCTGCTTTGAAATATAAATATAGTAATTTTTATCAATAAGTTACGATTATAGTAAAACATTACCACACCCTACGATGTTTTTCTGAAAGTAATCTGCAATTACCTCTAGCAACGTAATCGTTAATTTTCCCTTACTGCTTGGTGTCCTTACAGAATTTGCCATTTTTACTTTTTCTGGGAACTTGAGAAGAAATGCAATCGATACAGCTCAAAGGTACCACGCTTGTATTTAAGAAGTTTTTAAATGTAGTTTTGTTTGGCTCCGAGTGTGGATGTGGAAATCAGCACCCTGAGCTCTCAGCGGGGTCAGACGCAGCGGTCGTTAACCATGGGTCAAGTGATCCTGGGTCCTTCAGAGGACGCCAGTGCACACGGCTTCTGCTCTGACATTCAGAGCTGCTCACTCTGATTTTGTGCTTTACTTTAGAAGAATTTAAACAGTGAAACTACTAAGGATACCTCAGTGATCATTTTCTGTCATCACTGTGGCCTGGCATCTGTTCAGGCTGCGCATCAGACAGCACGAAAAGTTCTGGGCATGAACAAAAGTGCATGTGTTTGTATGTGATGGGTGTGCTCTGGCAAACAACTGAGCAACAGCCTAAAAAAGTGTTAGCCCATTTCAAAGTTATTATTTTTAAAAACTTTAATGGCTTTAGTGAACATGTGTATCATGGCTCTTAACTCCGACCACTGACGGCATAAATGCCTTGGGTGGTGACTGTGCAGAGTCACCCTGGCACTGCAGGACACACTGAAGTTTCCGTGCCACAGCTTCTTCTGAAGGGGCACCGATGGCCTCAGATCTACAGTGGGCTGCCCCCATCTCAAGATTTCTCACACAAGTAAAATCTTATTGCAAGTCCACAAAAGTTTGGGCAACAATGAAGATACTGTCATTTCCAGCACACAAATAGCTCCTGAGCTCATATGCAAAAATGCTACATTTCTTACTGGAGCTAAATCTATATAAAAATCACATTTCTGTACTGTAACTCTGTAGTATTTCACTGTAAATTTTTTTCCATCATGCGTGTTTCAGGCTTTCATACTGAATCCTGCATTTCTTGAATGATGGAGGAATACTAACTGTCCGCTGTGAATTTGAAGATAATTTCAGATGTCAATGAGCTCAATGGCATGTATTGCTTTTTGTTAGTGAAAGAAAATATAATAAGAACCAACGTTATATAATTTATGTCTCCATCTGTCTTTCAACATTAACAACCAGGTCCAATGTGAATAGCGCTTTACTTCTTAAAGTTATATTTTTTCAACTCTCCTTGGAGACTTACTTTACCAAAGTTGAGAGTTAAGTGCATATTGAAATAAAATGGGCTCATTGTTTTTTTCTTTTTTAACAGTGAGAGAGAGAGAAAGCAAATTACTTATATATGCATTTAGGAACTTAACTACTTCTTTATTGTGATTATGTATATTTTGCCTTAAAAATAAATATATTTTATTTTGTGCTCATCAAATCACATTCTTTGTTTTTTGAGTTCCCCATGATATTTATCTATTTTAATTACAAAAGTAATTTCATAATTCAGTTTAGAGTTACTATGGAGAAAGGGAAAAGGAGTTTAAAAAGAGGGGAAAAGGAATAAGAGTTCACTCTACTCTGTTCTCCTTTTGTTCTCCAAATGACCTTGACTCAGTTCATGTGCTGTCCCAATACTTTCACTCCCAGGTAATTTATTTGTCTATTAATTAACTATCATTCCTCCCATTATGAACTTGGCTCACTTCAGCTGAAAGAAATATGAGGGACACTTACATCAATCTCAGCACTCAGCTTTCTCTTGCAAATACTATGCACTCATTTAAGATAATACGGTAGGTTTAACGATCAGCGTATTTATAATAGAAAGTCGATAATGTCTCCTTTTCCTCGGTAATAGGGAATGCACGCTTCACAGCCGAGACCCTCGGTTACAGGACATTACGGACTGATGGTCTACGAACCGGGCACGAACCAACTAGACTTTCATTCTTCCTCCACGTCCACCGCCCTCCGCTCCCAAACCTCCTGCCTTCCACACTCCGCACCATCCAGGAGCTCAAATACTGCATCGATCTCTAAATCATGTAATCTTGAGTGACTGTGGTGGGTTCTCTGTTTCCAAATTCCCGAGAGAGAAAACTGGATTTGTGAGCTGTGTGTCCATTTTCCTTGTCGGGTCTGTAACCAGGATGCCATGGAGTAGAAGGCAGACGGTTCAGATCATGAGTAACGCAGCTTCCACCGGAAACTTGAGGGGGGAAAGCCAGTATCGCGAGCACAGCTGCATTCGCTGTAACACATGACTCGGAACAGAAATCAGAACTGAACTGAACTGAACCTGTTAGCTTCTGCCTTCTGTACGAAGTTTTCCGAGTACCGTGTCTAGTGTCTTGCGAGATGCTGTAAAGGTGCTTTGGAACTGGCCAGACCAAGGAGGGAAGTCTGCCTCTATGGGGGAGGCCGACCGGAAGCGAGGCTGGGCCCTGCTTGCCGGGGCAGCTCAGAAGTTCAATTTTACATTCAGCAGATTCTACTAAAATTCTATGTTAAAGTTTTTTTTTTTTTATTTTTGACGAAAAATAATGCTTTAAAATGATTTATAAAGCACATGAGATCATTCCTTTCTTAGAGATATGATAACATTTTTATCAGTTAACCAGTGCACTCCAGGCTGTGACCAAAGGTAGCTGCATACAGAGACCCGAGTGTTAATAAAGCGGTTACTCCCAGGTCTGCATGATAGTCCCTCTGGTATCAGTTGTACTGCACAATTCCAGGCTAACAACCATTAATAACATCGATAAGAGGTCACTATTACAGATGTGATCAAAATGTACAGGGAATATTTAACGTTAAAAAAACTGTCTTAAAGACACATTGCCCCTCTTAAAAGACCCCTCTTGAAATTATCCGCTCAATTCGAGGACACTCATCCTATCCTCAACATTCTCCAAAGCAGTTCTGCGCCCCTTTCGTGTCTTCACTTACCCCACTGTGGTGGCCGCCTTGAGGTCTTGAATCAGATTGATTCAAAATGTTTACCTTTCAGGGTCATCGAGGGGAGGGGAAGAGCCAGAAGTCACGCGGTGTGGTACCCAGTGAACAATGAGAAGGAAGACACAGTCATTTTTTGCCTTTTTTAGCCTTTTGAGACAAGGTCTTGCTTTATAGTTCAGACTGGCCCTCAGCTCACTTTGTAGCCCAGGTGAGCCTTGAATTCAGCAATCCTCCTGCCTCTGCCTCCCAAGCGCAGGGATGACAGGTGTGAGCCACCGTGCCCCGCACTGTGGTATGTGGTACTAACTGCTGGTGGGTGTGAGTCTGCATGCCTGGCATTGGTGTATGTGGTTACAGGATCAAACTCAGGACCTTGTGCTTGCAAGGCAGGTGCCAGAACCACCGAGCTAAATCCCTGGCCCTGTCATGTTTTGTTTGATGTAAATTGTCATATGAGAAGTGATGTGTGACAGGAAACATTGTCATGGCAAACATGAAATCATTTGCCATTTCTCAGGCCACTGTGCTCATGGCTCCACCAGTGACTTTAGGACGTGCTCTCTTCATCCACAGTGCCCAACTGACTGTGCCACACACGGTGAAAATTGGCACACACTATTATCAGGCCTAAACTTCTCCTATTGATCACCCCTATCTTTCAAATGAATGGCTGTAGGAGTAATCACTGTATCTTTTTAAAATCACATCCTGTGTAATGATTTCTCTTACTAAATAAGGCACAGATAGGATGGTATATGCATATTTTTTTAAGAACTGTAAAAGGAACACAATATTATAGAAGTAAGCTTTAACAGCAAAGGCTAATGGAGGAGGATGTGCGGAATTTCCTAAATACCCTCGAACTGGAATATTCATTTGCTTCGCAGACGTGATAACCTCCTCAAATTTTCCCATACTTTCTTCAATGGAACAGTTGATATTCTTCTTGCAAAAGGATTCAGAGGCAGCACCAAAAACCGATATCTCAGTGGCTCCAGCCGCAACCTGAAAGGTATGATTTAAAGCCAAATGGTAAAAAAATTTCACGTATAAACTGCTGCGGGAGGTTACTCTCTGCAGGTGTGCCTCGAGGCGTTAGCATTCGCTTCAAATCTGAAACTGGACCTTCTCATTTGCCACGAAAATGCTTACAAAATGGAAAATATTGTGATAACAGAACAGTTCCACAAACTGACACACATCAACCTGAGGCACAGAAAACACAGAGATAATGTTCTGATTTAGCTTTCACTTTCAACTTTCTATCCTCAGAAATAATTTAACCCTAATCACAGAAAATATTTGCATCCCAATAAAATTTTTTTCTTTCATAGAAAGCCAATTATTTAAAATTATTTCAAGCCAATTATTAAAAAAGAGGTTAGTAGGTGTTATTTATCTTCTCTTTCTGCAATCCGTCAGAAAAATGTTTCTCTAATTCATCATTTAGGTTTTGCCCAAATCTGACCTCTCATCTTTGTGTTCAGGCCCTATTGTTTCGCAGCCTCAAGCTTCATCCCTGCGCTGAGCCGTGCCTGCCAGACTTTCTGTCCAAACTCTTAATCTACTCAATTTTCCCAGCTCCCCATTTGTCCTCCCTCGGGCTTCTCTCGTGATTTGTTTTCAAGAGTGAAACCTCCTAGATTTTTAAGCCCCTCTGTTAAGATATCACCAACACCCGCCTCAGTTTCCTTGATCCGTGTCAGTGATACCGTGCCGATACAATAAGAAAAAAATTATTGCTATCTTTCCTCCAACATTTAAAAATATTGGTTTCTATATTTCTATCTAAAGTAAATTTTGCATCTTTAAAATAAAATCATGTTTACTGGTCATTAGTAGTTGCCAGCACGAGTACTTTCCTATGAGTACTTTACACATCCTTTTTGTAATCCATAAGCAACACTAAAACTAAGTACCACTCTGGCCGTGGCATAGATGAGCACCCGGGAGCACTGATCACCTCTTTAGCTTGTGCACTCGCACAGGCAGTGTGAGTTACAGAGCTGTGTTTTGGGCTGACTGGTTCCCAAACCAACACCTGGCCCGTGGCACTATCTCTCCTTCTAAATGATCCTGGATCTGTCTTTGTGAAGATCAGACATTAGCTACTGGATAAGAAAAGGATGATAGCAGTAGTTACACATTCTTAAAATGTCTTTCTTTGTGTATAATACAATTACACCAAATTAAACAAAAAAACTAAGTTGTTCTAACAACATAACAAGTAACAGTAATCATAACAGCTCCTCACAACTGCAACTTTGTGTAACAAAGTCTAAATAAAGATGTAAAAAATATTGATGCTTGAAGGAGCTTCTACAAAACCTTTGCCATTATGCATAACCATAACACTGCAATCTTTTACTTACAATATTATCATTTTTCCTGCATGTGTAATCATTAAAACTGTTATTTATATCATAGAAATCTTTAAATCATACAAGGTCAGAACAAAAGAACTAGAAAAAAGATAGACAAGCCATTAGAGGGAGTTACGTTCTTATTAGGTTCAACTAAATGGAGAAAGAAAGAAAAACAAAAAGCAGGCAAATGTCAACATGTTTATTGATTTCAATAATACTGATGGCTATGTTGCTACATTGAGCATTGTGTAAGTTGTACTCAGTATTATTTACTAAAGAAGAGAACAGAAAATATGTCATTAAAAGCTTTTATCACATAACTTTCAGGCTTGCCTTGCTGTTCTTTGAAAAGCTCGAGGTTCTACATTAGGTTGTTTCTTTGAACTTGTTGTTTTTCTGATATAAGAGAGCACTGCTATAAATTACCCTTGAAAGATTACATTTATTGTTTTATAAGTTCCAGTATGTTGTGTTGGCATTATCACTTAATTATAAAGATTATCTGATTTCATTTCTAATGTATCCTGTTTTTCATTGTTTTTCAGGAGAATGTTATTAATTTTCATGTGTTCATGAAATTCTTGTGGTTGCTTTTACTCTTAATTTCAATTTAAGAGTAATATGGTCTGATAAAATGTATGAGAAAAATCTCAAATTTCTTTGCGTTTACTTAAGCATGTTCTATGAACTAGCATATGTTCTGTTTTGGAGAATGTCCCAGACAAAGCTGAGAAGGGCGTATGAGCTGGTGTGTGGATAGAATACTCTGTAGATACCTACTAAGTCTCTTTGCTTTTTGATTTGATTGGTTTTCTGAGATGGGATCTTATTAAGTAGTCCAGGCTGGACTTAAACTCATTGTGTAGTGTGAGCTCAGCTTAAAATTATGGTGATGATCTTGTCTCAGCCTCCCAAGTGCTGGGGTGACATCCTGGCACAGCCCCACTTGGCACGCTAAGTCCATTTACTCACAGTTTTGGTTCATTTGTGCTATTTCATTGTTGATTCTTTTGTTGATCTGTGCTATTTGTAACAGTGGAGTATTGAGCACTCCATTACAGTTATGTTCGTGCATATTTAATATTCCATGTCCATGAATATTTGTTTGTATCATTAGGTGCACTATTATATGAGTTGTATGTACACACACACACACACACACTTTTTAAAATATTTTTTTTCAGTACTAGGGATTGAACTCAGGATCTTGAGCTTGCTAGGAAGCCAGTGGCACCACTGAGCTACATCCCTGGCCTGATTTGTATATTTTTGTGATTGTTCTTCCTTCCTCTTGGATTATTTCCTTAAGGATATAATGATTTTCTTTGTCTTTCTCAGTCAGTCTTGGTTTGAAATCCACTCAGTCTATGAATAGAATACCTATCTCAGCTTTTTTCTCAGCTCTTGCCACATGCAGTATTGTCTTCTATCCTTTGACTTTTTAGTCTGTTTCTTTTTGAGTTTAAATGTGTGTCTTGCGTGCAGCACCTTGTTGGATCTTGCTTATTGATCCATTCTGCCAATCTGTTTCTATTGATTAATGAATTGAAATCATTAACACTGGTGGTTATAACTGATATACATCAGCTTTTCCTCACTGTGTTTCTTGTTGTTTAATCCTTTTTAGTCTTTCTCTGTTTGTTTCTAGCCTTGCCTGGTAAACTCGTTCTGTTGGGCTTCATTTTCCTAAGCACCTCTATTTTAAAAAATAATCTATACCTGCTCTAGAATCACTAAACATAATTTCTGTATAGTCATCTTTTCTATAGTTATACAAGAAATTATTTCCCATTTGATTTTTTTCTGGAGCATCATTAACATGCTTTGTTATTTCCACTATTTCTACCTCTGATGGTCCAGGTAGGTGATTTTCAGCTTGTTCCACTTATTTGCCCCTTAGTGAGCTAGAATTCTGGAGTTGTATCTTAAGAGTCTTCTCATTTTATATTGTTAAAAAAAAAAAGATTAATGCCGAGTTGATGCCTGTAATTTGCTTCTAATGAGTAGCTTTATTGCAAGTGTTTAGAACCTTTAGGGAATTAGTAGTTCTCAGAGATGTCTTCCAAGTGTAGCTAGTTTTGGGACTTTGAATTTTTTGCAGGATTCTACCTCTTCAGTTGACTGGGGATGACAAATACTATCTATCTGGCCCAACACCTAGTTCTTTGGCACTGATGTATATAATTATTTAGGGAATCTCAGCCTTAGCTTACCAGGCAGAACAACTGACTGGCACAATTACATCAGCTTAGCTAGAGCAGTACAATCAGATATAACAATAAAATTCAACAGAGCCCAGAGAATGACAATTGTAACTATTACTTTGCCACCTTCGACTGTATGAACTAAATTTATGGCTACATAACAAATTCTAAAACCAACTAGAAAATTCTATATAGTAAATAAGCCCTCACTACGGTTATTTTATCCTGGAGGTCCAAATTTAAGAGAATCTAGTGGAAAAATAGAGAAATAAGAGGCAGAAGAAATTAGAAGCAAGGCTAAAAGAAGATTATGCAAACTTTGGGAAGCTGGAGAAGAAGAGGAGAGGGAAAGAGTGAGGGAAGGAAGAAAAACAAGAACAGAATAGAAGAACAGTGAAAAAAGCAGAAAACATTTTCATACTCGTATAAAAGCAAGAATAATTGTTTAAAAACAAATTGCACCTCGAGGCATCTCTGTTGTCCTTGGGAGACAACGCGGTCAGAGTCCAGGTTTATGCTGATTAACCTCACAAGTAATGGATAGTCCCGGCCAGGCTGCCCCTTTAGTCCCACGGCAGTTCAGCCTGGTTTCTGGCCCTGAGCCTGGCAGCTGATTTGCTGGCCGGCCACCCCTTCATGCATCTGCCTCGGCTTGCACTCAGCCCTCTGCCTCCAGCTGGCTCGAGCTCAGCAGGCTCACTGGACACCGGGGACTGCCCTGAGGAGCTGGCAGTCGCTCTGAGCGCTGAGCCAGGTAAGCCCTCCCCCGGTGGCCGTGTGCAGGCCTGTCCTGGAGGACGTCTGAACCCGAGGGACTCGCTGCAGCTGGCTGGGTCTGCGCTCCGCCGCGCTGGTGCGCGCCTCTGTGGAGGCCTCTGGAGTCACCAGCAGTCACCGCAGGTCCGCAGGCTCAGGCTGCCTCCCGCACACCGAGTCCGGCTGGGGCGGCGGCGCTGCTCCCACACCTTTTCTGTACTGAAGCTCTCTGCTCTCCCACGGGATTCCTGTCTGCCTCCGATCCCTCCCGGAGCCCAGGGACCCACTTCCCCTCCTCTTTCTCACGTTGCTATATTCCAGCCTCTGGACGCCAAATCTCAGAGAGGCTGTTTCTCTCTTCGCACCGCTCTGTCGTCCTGATTGGAGCTCTGTGTTTTGACCCCTGAGTGGTGAAACTGGAGGGAGACTGCCGTGGAGCCCCGCGTGCGCCGCAGTGCTGTGTGGGTGCCCGCCACCGAGCCTTCGGGGGACAGCTACCGCAGCACTGACTCAGGATGATACACAAGCTGCCTGTGATGCCATGTGAACTGTTCAAGATCTCTAAGACAATGAGAAGTGTAACCGTTTTAAAGAAACTAGGATAACACTTACAGCGTGGAGAAAACCCTGAAGATTCGGAGTCAGGACGGGGTAGCGAGTGCCAGGGTGCCGATGGATGCCTTTCATTACTTCAGCATGATCAGCCATCTGAAATACACGATATTCAGATATGACGTGTAACCAGAAACTCTGTCAAACATGTGATGTGTTTTTTCAGTTGATTTTTAGATACACATGCAAATGTATACTACAAATCAATGTTTGGAATGATAAAGCTATGCCAAGGTAGCTTGAAAAATAGTTCCCAATGTAACAGATACATAATAACATATATGCAAGCTTAACTAATTCATTTAACAGGTCCTGGTTAAATGGGTGACTTCAAATTGAGGTCTACTTTCAGTTGACCAACATTTATTCTCTTATTTTCCTAATAGTGGGGAGACTTTAAAAGCCAAAATGTTATGCATTTATCTTTCACATAAAAATAGTATATGTAAATCATTTTCAGTTTATCACTTTATAATGGTCACAATGAGATAAATTACTCATTTCCATTAGAATAATGAGACATGTTGAGATCACATGATATTTGGATAATGAAATTGCTTCAGTAGGTAATTGATTTCTTGTTTTATATTGTATAATCTTAGGATTACTCTACATCCTCATAAATGGTGAAATAAACATAGTAGACAAGGTACTTAGATCCAAAAATTATCTCACACTGTCCAAAATTTATTTTCAGAAACTATTTTAAAAATCAACTTTGAATTAAAATATCAAATTTGCTAGATCTATAAATTGTGCTTTTAAAGCTGTAACTGAGAATAAGATCCAATAATCAACACATAGAAAAATTATAGTTGACATAACCAAACTGTCGGCATATTTTAGAATAATAAATCATGGCACATGCAACATATACATACAAGGAACAATATACAAAGTATATAAGTATACAACATTAACATGAAGAAAGCTGTGTAAACACACACCAATCTCAAACCGGTACCCCCCAAACGAAGGTGAGCGTCAGAAGGCGACTGTGTCCCCATGTCGTGGTTTGGGTCTAAAATGTTCCTCACAGTATTCTTCGTGTGCTTGGAAGGCGAGTGTCTCTTGCGGGTGCCGGTCTCCTCAGTGAACGTGTAAGCTGCTGAGCTCAGTAGCTGAGAGTACCGCTGGAGGAGGAGTCTGACTGCAGATCACCAGGGCCTGACCCGGAAAGGTCTGTTCGTGCTGCGGCTGCCTCTTCTCCCTCTGCATCCTGGCTGCCCTGGGGCACCTTCCCTATACTAAGTCCCTCTGCCGTCTTGTTTCTGCTTTGGAACAGGCTGACTACGCACCGGAACCGTGAGTCAAAGTCGACTTCCTCCCCCAGCTTTTTTTAGATTCAAATCTTTATTGGTACATTATGAATACACATCATCATGGCATTCAACATTGAGAGTTTGTATCAGAATATGACACCACTTGATTCTTAGTTTTTCTCCTTCCCCCACCCATCTGGAAACTCCCACCCCCTAATACATAAGCTTTGTTTCTTTTTTTTTTATTGCTGTCACATTCTTTTATCCCTCATTATTTACCCCTACACCCTCTTTCTTTTAAAATATTCTCTATTTCACAATATCAATACTGGCACTCATTTATATATCTTCATTTTCTCATGAATATTAGTGAAATATCATATCTTTACACATCTGTGACCTATTTATTTCAGTTATGAGGACAACCTGAAGGTACATCCATTTGAGTATGAATGACTTAACCTCATTTTTAATGGCTGGAACCATCTCCCTTTTAAGATGCAGGTTTGGGAGATGTATTTTTCCAAGCAATGGAAAAGTAACTACGACAATTGGCTCATTATAATGATAATGGATCATTTTGAATTTACAAACAATAAATAAACCAAAGTTTATCTAATATTTCTCTTAATGTACATATACACATTTTAGAAATATAAAATATTACAATATTCAATCTGGCCCATTTGTCTTTTTAGCAATCAGCTAAAGGCCAACAGACATAAATTTAGTATTTTGAATGAATATAATTTAGATTAATTAAATAAATTTTAAGTATATTTTAAATTTAAAATTAAATCTAAAATGCAGAAAAATAACTCTAAGGCCATCATGTTTTATTGATTACTTCAATCCAAATGCAATTATTTGTGCTCAACAAGTACTTATGTTTTTGGGAAGGGCAGTACCAGGGATCAAACTCAGGCCTTGTGCTTAAAAGGTGCGCACAGTACCACTGAGCCAAATGCCCAGCCCGTTAACATGATTGTTGCTCATTTATCTCTAAGATGGCCGATCTATTTTCCAAACCGCACTACAGCACCCTTTACAAAGTATCTTCTATATTCATTGATGAGGCATAAAAACCAAGTATCTTGTCATGCTACATTCATCTGATTTTAATCTAGATGCTGTTGAACATTGACTATCTAAAGCCTTATTCTAGATCCTGTGGGAAATACAAAAGCCTATTGTATTTTCCTATGAGAAACTGAAATCTATGTAGTAATGTGCAGCACAGCTGGTCCAGATGAAGAGTTAATAATTCAAAATATATATAGGTCACTGATGAGAGAACAAGATCATTAGAATTCAAAATGGGGAGAGGTTATGTGACTTACAAGTCTATGAAAGTTAAAAAGAGGATGTGGAATTACAAAGTGTGGCCTTTGATTAGGCATTGGTATGATGCTTTTGAAAGGGCTGCAGGAATATTCTAAGCCCCACATGATTCTCACTTCAATGAATCAGGGAGTAGATTCTATTTATTCTGCCCCTTGAGGTTGGGGAAGCTGTAATTGTTCTAACGGATAGAGTGTAGTGAAAGTTAATACAGTGTGACTTCTGGAGCTAAATCGCAAGGAGGAATATAGCTTTCCATATGCCTTTCTCTGTGGGAAAACCCAGCCAATACGCCATGAGAAAGCACAAACTCATCCACAGAGATGAGGAGGACTTAGTGGGCAAGCTCTGTGCAGGGGACTGAGGCTCCCAGCCAACAGCAGGGGCCCTGGCATGTGTGACAGAAGGAGTGTTCAAGGGACACCTGGATCTAGAACCCAAGCTATACATTGAGCCTTCAGGCACTGCAAACTAGAGAAAAAATACCCCTTGCCTTGTTCAAGTTCCTAACCCATCGAGGGAGTGAATGTAATGATGTTTATTCACACCTCTAGGTTTTCAGGAATTTGTTAGAGCTGAGACACTGGAAGATGGATAGGATTGGAAAGAAAAGATGGATGCAAAAGTGGAAATATTGGTTGGCTAGAGAAGATAACTAGTAAACTATCAGGAATAAGATTTTAAGTGAAGATGGGGCCTACATTGTGATATGTCATTGATTAAGTTCTTGTTTTTCTAAAGATCCCTGGTTTGGCCTGAAGGCTACAGAAAGGTGGAGAATAATGTTGAAATGAAAACCGAAACAAATGGAGCATGATAGAAAGATTAATCTGGGAAGCTGCAAAAGTCAGTGTGGAAAGAACGGGGAGGGTCTGGAGGTAAGGAGGGAAACCTGTCGTGAAGCGGTTCTGGGAAAAGGACTTTGAAGGCAAATGTGGTGGACACCATGGCGAATGCTCTGAAGATGACCGCACTCACAAACGTCATCCTCCTGTATCAGAGCTTTTAAACAAATCTGTATTTGTACAGATGGCAACCCAGTTCCTGGTCACATGTGCAGGAAGGTGACCTTCACATCAGAGGTGCTGAGAGTGAGCTTTCTGTGTCTGCCTCTGCCCATCTGTCTGCCTCTGCCTGTCTGTCTGTCTCTGTCCGTCTGTCTGTCTCTCATACAAACAATCGCACATCTGGAAATGACAGTGAGAAGATCAAGGCTCTTTGAGTTTCAAACAGAAAGAGAAGGGATGTTATCACAACTTTTAGCATATTATAAGAGAATAAAACAATATTCTTTGACTAGAAAATGTTAATTGATAATGCTAATGCTCAAAATTAAACACAGTACCCTTTAAATATTTATTGGAGACTATGCTATTACCATGATAAAAGAAATGAATTCTGTATTTCCCTAACCCCATGCAAATTAGGACAGCAGTACATCAGCAAGAGAATAAAGGGGAAATTTGGATGCATAAGCAGTTATGCCATTTAAAAAAATTTAATGAAAACCTTGAATCAGTTTGAAGAAACTCATATAATGAGACATATACTAATTTCTTTTACCAGAAATTTCAGTCAATAGAACTAGAAAATAGAGATAATTACAACTAAATTCCTGAGCTGCAAAAGCTAGACTTTAGTAAAGATTGAGAATATGTTAATCAAATTATATTAAATATATTACAATATAAATATGTTTTCATTTTTAAAAACAGTTACGTGATGAGGCTAGGCTATTTTGAATACAGTATTCTTTGTTAATTTACCTAACAAAGGTATGTAAATAAAGAGCTTTAGGATACTTCGGTAGAACATAATTTTATTATACGGAATGAAATAAAGCATATTGCAATTAAATGTATGAAATCCCAGTTTTAACTATTTTTCTCTCAAGGGAGTTTATGCTACCCTTCAAACGTCATGTTATTTTAATGTCAAAAGTTTAAGCATTATTGAAACAATGGAAGTAAGTATTCCTAGCCATTATTGTTTTGACGTTTTGACAAAATCTTTCCACATCTGGTTGGATTTAATTTATTTCTAAGCTTTTGCTGTGACTTTATTTATGATCATAAGACATCCTCATGGTTTAATTGGTATATATTTTACCATAAGCTGGACAGAGTCTGGAAATGTTTGTCTACATAATAAAACCAATCTAACACTGTTCATTTCTCAGCCATCCAGATTTTTTTTTTTCTTTTTCTTTTTCTCCAGTCCTGGGAAATTGAACTCAGGACTTTGCGCTTCCAAGGCACTCATGGCACCACCAAGCTAAATCTCCAGCCCATCCAGGTTTTCATATGGATTCAAAGCATCGTGATAGTTACACAGTCGTTTAAATACAACATCACAAGTATTCACATGTAATTAATTTAATTTAAGTTTGTTTATTTATATATTTATTTATTTTGAGACAGGGTCTCGCTTTGTAGTTCAGCCTGCCCCTGAGCTCAGCCTCAAACTCACAGCAATCCTCCTGCCTCTGCCTCCCAAGTGCTGGGATTACATGTGTGAGCCACTGCACCCAGCACTGTGGTATGTGGTACTGATTGCTGGTGGTGAGTCACCACGCCCAATATTTTTGTAGTTTAAGAAGCTGATGTGCAGCTACCATAGTGCAATACAGTTAAACAGTGCATATTACAACTAAGTATTTAAGCATCATGTTGATAGTTTTCTGTTATAGCGTGTAGTTTTTTGCAAACAGATTATTCAATTTGTAGTAGTTGAGTACAAAAGCTAATACACTTTTACTTTTTAATTTTATTTTCTTTGAGACAAGGTCTTGCTTTGTAGTTCAGGATGGTCCTGAACTCACCCTTGAACTCAGCAATCCTCCTGCCTCAACTCCAAAGTGCTGGGATTTCAGGCATGAGCCACCATGCCAGGCATTGTGATATGTGGTTCTGATTGCTGGTGAGCATAAGACACCATGCTCGGTATTGTGGTATGCAGTTATTGGGGATGGAATCCATGACCTGCACTTGCAAGACAGCTGCCAGAACCACTGAGCTAAATCTCTAGCCCATTAGCACCTTTTAAAAATATCACCTTTTAAAAAAATATGAGACTTTATTTGACTATTCATTTCCCAATATCCTATACTTAGTTTATGTCTAACAATAGAAAACAGCAAATACAACTAATGTAACCCTTCCAGGGGCTTCCTACCCAGGAAGTAAGGGAAGATCTATAGTTTATGTGCATGCATGGTGTGTAATATGCAAAAATGCTTACACCAAAAATACAATCAGCACCATTGCATGTGAGAAAACATTGCAGGAGCACAGAGAGGGAAGCGTTTTTCTTCTGTAATATTCATGTTAGAACAATGAAAAACATTTAAAATCCACCATGCCAATAGCTAAGTGGAAATATCCTAGGGGCCAGCTTTTAATAATAAAAGATGATTCATAATAGTTGAAAGTATTCTGAACTTTTCATAAAGCAAAATTATTCCACAATATATCTTTTCTATAATAAATTGAACTTTTTAGCATACTGTTAATAAGAAGGGTACAATGACCATAAACTTACAACATATGTTTGTTAAGATTTTTATATAATTATGGGGTAAAATGTTTTGTAGAAATTAAGTTTGAACTTTCCCCAATTCCAGCAGTCTTTCATTTTCAAAACCAATTAAGTTGGAAGTGAAAAGTACCACAGTTTGTCTCTCTTCAAAATAAAAGCGGGCAGAGAAAATGGAAATGAGTATGCACTGAGAAATTTCACTCAGTAGCAAGTGACTATACGTCAGAATGAAGTAAAGGCTTACTTCAGATGCCACTGCATAAGGGACTGAGCGGTCTGCACTATATTTTAGAAGAGCTAAGTTCTAGTTTTTTTGGCTGCAACTGCTGACCAACACTCATCTTTGCTATTCTCAGAACAAGTGCAGTTATAAAAGTGCAACACAGTCCAGGTCTCCTAAAGTCTAGAACTGCAGTTTGTCAATTTTTATTTGAGTGTATCTGATGCTGCTTTATTATAACAAAGCTTCTGCTTGTAATTTGAATGTGATAAGATATTGATCACTAACAAGACCACAGATCACATCAGGGTGAGTGGCTTTGAATTTTGCTTTCTCTTTACACGTGAAACCAGGCACAGATTTTACAAATTAAGGTAACTCAGTTTCTGCATTCTTTGACAATACTGTTGTGAATAATGTTCTGTTTTACAGATACAAAATATTTCATGTGATATGAAACATGCTATTCAATTTTACTTCATATTAAAGTGGTCTTTTGGGGGTAAGGCAAATTTCATGGGGACGCATGGTGTAGGAAAACACTATATACTACAGAAGAAACAAAGTTTAAAAGAATCAGCACAGCTAGGCTGTTAGAAGTTATTCCAGATGTTATACATGCAAAACTCTAAGTGAATATATTCATTCTATCAATGTGAAAACAAACAAATATTTTTATCAGGATACATTGAAAACAACACTTAGAAATACACCAAGAATAACTTTATATTTCATGAGTACCACGGAAAATAGAGGAAATGCACTTGAAGCCCACGTGAAGACTATGAAACTGTAGCTGTTGATCCAAAAGATCATATTTGTATATCAGATTACACATTAAGAAGCATTAGAATAATGACGTTGCCAATAATGAATTCCTAAAATAAAAGATACTTCCCTGCTGCACCCTCAGACCAGGCTATTTTGACTTTCTGAGCGTTCCTCCAAATACATAAGCTGTTGCCAAGCCAGAACGCTGCGAGGTCCTAATTGTGAGTTTTATTATATGAAACTGAAGCTAGTTTTGCTAATGCTAGTTTAGAGCTAGTTTAGAGTTAGTGACAATCAAAATTGAAAATTTCTTTTCAAACTCCACTCGCCCCAAGACAAACGGGCAGAGTCTGCAGTGTTAGGAGCAAGGGTGCTCGCACGCTAACCTGAGGCCGGTGCCGGACACAGCTGGCCGGGTGGTTTGTTCCAAAGCTTATTTCCATGTCCTGTACCGGGCCCCGCGAATCAAACACTGCATGGAAACGGGAAACTGCGCGATCAGGAAGTTCCTCTGGCGATCTGCACACAAGGTCTGGAAGTGTCTGCGTGTCCTTCCCAGCGTGAGAAAAGGTTTATGAGCTGGCTCCTCCCGCAGCCCGCGTAGGTCAGACAGGAAGATGGTGCTTGGTGCCTCTCTCTGAGCATCATCACAGTCCCGAATGCCACAGGCAGGTCAACTTCAAGGACTCTGGGAAGTGGTGTGAGGGCGGCTCGGGTACCCATTGGCTCTGTGCAGACGCGGACAGCCATTCTCTCCCCCGCTGAGCTCCCAGAGTGGTGAACGATTGGGCCCTGGGCCTGGGAGGGTCTGGAGAACCCCACGCTCCGAATGTCCCTCCGTAGCCGGGCGGGCCTTCCAGCTGCGGTAGGGCCGCTAGGCTCGGAAGACGCAGCGCCTCGCTGATTTGTATCTCTCGTTGCTCATCTCCCCATCGCCCGAGAACCATTCCTCTTTCCTTTAGTTAGTTGAGTTCTATCTTCCAACGTCAAACTCTAGAATCTACCTTTCAAGACATTTTAGCAAACAGCTTTTATTAAGATGTCTTTATATTGTATCGCTGGATATATCTATCAATATTGTTACCAAAATTGTGCAGGGATTAACTTATATATCTCTCTCCTTGACTAAATTAGTAGCTCTTTAAATACTTTGCATACAATTAGTATTTAATGTTATTATCAATTTGAACTTATTCTATCACTGAGTTCTTCTTGGCGTAATCTTCCTAAGCATTTTTAACTACTAAAGGAGACGAACAGATCCCGCAGGAGAACAATCGGAGTTAGGATGGGGAGCTCACTTTGCTAAAGGAGGGGAGCGTCTGAGCTGGAACTGAAATCTGACCGACTGTAAAGCATGTTTTCTACCTAATATCTCCTTCATGAATACACCTTCCACGTTCTTAATCTGTCTTTCATGCGGTCATCTTAACTATCACTAGAGGTTATGTACATCACAGGGTCAGGAGCAGAGCTCACAGGAAGAGTTGGGGTGAGCACCCTGGAGGCACGGTTTCTCCTGCAGCCTCCTGTCAGCAGCACCCATCCTCCGACTTACTGGAGGTCCTTTTAAAGCAGTGCAAATGCCTTGGACCCATCTGTGCAGATTCTGACTCTGTTTTGTCCTAGGCTCCAGAACCTGCCATTGCCACGCTAGATGTCTATGAGGCTGGGAATCAGCAGACTCCAGACAAATGCCAGAGGAGGAAATCGGTAAGGCAGAGCTCAGTTAATTTTTATTCATTGGGAATTCAGGTTTTTTAGGAAATACTCATATTATCTAACTTTTGAAAATGTCATTGAAGCATGCAACCAGGTGAACAGTTTGACAGGACTTAGGAAAAAGTATAAATATCACTTCCTGTACCCTGTGTTGAGATTTAATGTAAAGTTTTATCCAGGGTAAAAAAATTAAAAATAAAAACTTTCACTGATAAAAAAATAAATAAAAATTCAAAAACTACTAGACCTCGTAGTACTACAGAACCTGCAGTTGTTCATGGCAACAGCACTGGGATAGTCAGAGTTCCTTCTGAAGTACTTAGTGTCAGTAATATCCTTTTTCTTCCTCAGTCTAGAAACACTGTCAACAACAGATGAAGTCAGGGGATGTCTTCTTCCTGGTATATGCATAACAGTCCAGAGCATTTTTATGTTCCTAAATTCTCTGCTTAATAAATATCTTAAAAGTTGCCAGGAAGTAGACTTAAACTCATGACACTAGAACCCTGAATTTCCCCTGCTGACTAATATAATTTGTCTTTTGTTTGTTTGAGTACTGAGGATTAAGGCCAGGGATTATCTACCACTGGATAAATCAACAGCCCTTTCTGTTTTTTTATTTTGAGACAGAGTCTCACTACATTGCCCAGGCAAGCTTTAGACTTGTGATCATCCTGCCTCAGCCTCCCATAGCTGAGAGGTGGTGTGTACCACTGTACCCAGCCGATTTAAAAAACATTTTTGAAGGATTCATTACTTTTCTGCCAATACTAACACATAAGAAAACATTCAAATCTCCTCAAAATAAGCACATAATGTCAGAGTTATTCACGTACAGACTCCACTGACCAGGCTGGACATGACTGATGGTGTTACCTTCTGTGTAGTAGAAGGGTAGGAAAAATACAGACAGAATATGTGCAATTTCTTCAACACATGCCATCGATTACTATCAAATGTAAATAATGTGGTTTCAGACCTTATAATTCAAAATTCAATTTGAATAATAATTCCTCTTAAAGGTAACATCCGTAAATTCGGTAATGAGAAAAAATGAGGCCAGCGTTCTTCCTAACAACGCTGGGTGAAAGTGCTCCCGCCAGCTGTGAGTAGCCGCACAGCCAGTGCTGTAACCCTGTCTCCCTTGCAGGCAGCACAAACCTCATATATCTTAGCCATGGGGCATAGAGGGAAGATTGCTCTGCGTGAAGAAGTAAGACAGTTTTCATAAATCACAGTCTTACAATAATAAACACAAGAAATCTCTGGAAAGTTGAACATCCAGTTTTTTTCCCCTCGATACTGTGTCTTGGCTGCCAAAGCTAAATGCTCTGACACATACAAAATTTCTACAGTTTAGAGGCCTTAAAACTAACAATCTGGTGTGTAATCTTCTGTACTTCTTTATTCTGATTACCTTTGTGCAGGACAGTGCTCTGCATTGCTCCACTGCATGGAAGATCACACTGCTCGAGACTGGCCAGCCCTCTGAAGGTGAGGGCAGACATTTTATCCATAGTCCACCAGTGTGCAGAAATATTTATTTCTATGGATGAAATATACTCAAACTACCCAAATGGATTTGTGAGTTATAAACCAGGAGATCAATGCCCTGATGGAGAATTGAAAGCCACTGTAGTCAGTAACATTCCCAGCCATGACATAAGCACAGCAGTTACCAGCTAGTTATTTGTTCAGGCCAATGCCTTCTGTGGCCGCTCTCTTCATCTTCCCACGTCAAAGCAGTCACGTTCCCAACATCATCCTGAAGTATGGGCAAAAGTCTCAAAACTCCTGCCGGGCTTCCTTCCCCACTGCCTCTCACACATGATGGCTGGGTGTGTGACGGGGGCAGGTGGACCTGGCTGTACTCATTCTACACAGTCTGCAAACGGAGATCCCTTCATGGTCCTGCATTTCCTCCTGCCAGCCAACTCTGTCCACCACAAAAGAGAGAATGGGCCTGAATTGGTCGAGGGAGACTAATCACTGGACGTAAGAAAAGCCTGTGGCAAAAAGGAAAAGGTCTTAATGACCACCACAAGCCTTGCCATCAAGACAGCAGCCTGTGCTTTGGCCTCATATGATGGATCCGGAGATCTCTGTTCGCAAACAGGGCAGAAGGCAGCGTGAGAAAGGGTTGGCCAGAAGGCCCAGCTGCTCAGCAGTTCTATTTGATTTCATTTCTCCAAAATCCACTTCATCTCAAATCAACTTTGCATGAGTTTTAATTGTTCAGTGATTTTTATTCCCTCTTTCCATTTTGATTTCTAATTGCCTTCCTAGGTACACAATGCAGTGATTGTGTACCTGCATTGTGATTGTTACAACTGCCCATCACTCAATTTTTAAATCTAACAAAGACCTCAGCACAGTTTGTACTGGGGCACAAAGAAAGCAGTGAATGTAGAGGGAGGGGAAGGATCGGAGGCATGGAAGTGGAAATACTTCACCATCAGATCATAACAGAGTAAAAGTTGGGTCTCCGATTTTCTATTGTTACAATTTAACAGAAATAACAACGTCCCCAAATGCTTATGAAACCTACAATCTGGAGGGTGGGGTGTGTGTGTGTGTCTGTGTCTGTCTGTGTCTGTGTGTATAATTACATCTGGATTACTAAGAATTTCTTACTATATGCTATGTGCAGACGTCAATATAAGATGCACCCATTTTCACTAAAAATAGTTAAATTTATCAGTAGATCATGTATCATAGCAGTGGACAATATGGAGTAAGTAGCATTTATATCACAATGATCTTAGCATGAATTCACTTCCATGTGTGATATTTCAAAGTTTCTATCTAGAATATACAAGCTTTTTCAATAGAAAATCTGAATTTTTCCAAGACATTTATAAAATGGACAGCATTCTTCAAAGTAATATGCCCTATTTGAACATAAAAACTCTAAAATCTGTAGATTTTACAAAATGTTCAAATATTCTGCAAAGTTCTAATCCAAACCAGTTGGAGGGCCAGAGATTTAACTCAGCGGTTCCACTGTCTGTTTGGCAAGCACAAGGTCTCAAGTTTGATCACCAGTTGAACATACCACGGTGTCAGGCGTAGTGGCTTGAGTCTGTAATCCCAGCACTCGGAAGGCAGAGACAGGAGGATTGCCTTGAGTTCAAAGCTAGCCTGAGTTCAGGGCCAGCCTGAACTACAAAGCGAGACCCTATCTCAAAAACAAAAGCAAGAATAAAACCAAAACACACCAGTTAGAGATTCTATAAACTGCATACTCAAAGTAAGTATGTTTGGATAAAAATGTTTAAAGTACAACAAAATTAAGCACTTTATAAAATATTCTCTATGATAAAATTCTAAGGAAAGAAATACATAATTTATTTTATTAAATGTGTAATAAGTAAAACATCAATGTTTATATGCCCCATTAGAGTGTAGATTCTAAAATGTAATACTTAGTCGTTGTGTACTATGATTTTTAGCATTTTAGCATTAAGACTTAACTTCCTGATGTTCTAAGTTTACTTCATATTATTTTGGGGGAATATTTCAGCAATTTTATCAGGCAAGTGCATTCATTTACTTATTTATTTTTGTGGTTCTGAGGATCAAACTCAGGACCTGGTGATTGTGAGGCAGGTGCTGAAACCACTGAGCTGCATCCGGGGCCCGATCCGGCAAGGTTAGATAAATCTGCATGTACCCCCAAAATAGAATGTACTTTTTAGTTTTAAAAATTATCAAAAAGCACAATTAGTTATAAAGGCTAGCAAAAGATTTATTCTAAATCATTAACCATTTTGAAAAACCTGGGGTATGTTTAATTTTCCATGTTTAAGGTACATCCTAAAACCTTGAAAATAAGCTGTTCAGCACTGTTAAAAACTGCTGAGCAAGTGAGCCCACATTCATATGCTGATGATTCTCACTTTGAACCCTCTTCTGAGCAGCACGTGGCACCTGTCACGTGAGCAAGTTGTAACTTCCCAGGTGGAAACACAGCACAGCTGGTAGCTTGCGCATGCTCCGTGTCTCCCACACAGCCTGCGCAGGAGCTTCTCAGGCAAGAGGTGTCAGTGGAACCTGTTCTCAGTGAAACAAGGTGGACAGCGCTGATTAGCAAACCAAACAGTGTAATGCCCCCAAGACATTTAAATGTCAGAATCAAGTCCTCTGCAGACAAACTGGACCTGCATTTGGCTTTTTACATGATGATATTGAGCACGATGTCAATATTAAGCATAATGGCAAGGGTCAAGATGCATAAATAATTGCACAAGACTAATTTTGAAGTAATTTAAGCATCTGCAAAAGTAGAATTTTTTAATGCAACCAAAATAGCACTGAAAGCTTATTTTTCTTCTTTCTTGAGGAAACTTAGATAAAATATGACCAGTACACAAGTCTGTAAAAATGAATACAGATGTTATATGAAAACATTTAGGTATCTTTTATAAAATGAAGAACAAAGTAAATACAACCTGTTAGATGTAGTTGACCAAATAAATTTATCAATTCAACTTATTGATCAAATCAACTTGTTGATAAGTGTAATAAATCTCTGAGTATAATACCATTTAGCCTAACAGGGAAAAGGGCCAAAATAAAATTGTAATATATCTTTTGCTTAACAGTAAGAACATTTAGGCCAGGGATTTAGCTCAGTGGTCCCAGCGCCTGCCTTGCAAGTGCAAGGGTCCAGGTTCCATCCCTGGTAACCACATACCACAATGCCGGGCGTGGTGACTCATGCCCAGCAGCAATCAGAACCACGTACCACAGTGCCAGGCTTGGTGGCCCACACCTGCAGTCTCAGCACTCAGGAGACAGAGGCAGGAGGACTGCTGAGTTTGAGGCTGAGTTCAGGACCAGCCTGAACTACAAAGCAAGACCCTGTTTTGTTTTGCTTTTTTTTTTAAATAAAGAACATTTAACCCATAAAATTACTAGCATTGCTTTTAATTATAAGCTTTGCTTTTTCTTAGGAGTAGTGGAACTGCTGATGAGCAAAAAAGCAGGTGAGCAGAATATAATTTTCCAGTTTTGCTGTTGATTAAGTAAAAAGAAAGAAAAACTACTCAGGTTTTTGTTCATGCCTCCATATGCCCTTCTGAAAGAAATACAAGATGTTTTGAAACTTCCTCAGGATACTGTATGTCACTTCCTGCCCTATGTAACAGCAATCAGATATAGATACAAGTTAAGTTATTGCATTTTAGGTAGTCATGGGATAACAATGCAAAAGTTATCACGCAATCCTTCACTTTTTTTCAAGTACTGGAGAGTGAACCCAGGATCTTTGCACGGGGTCATATCCCCAGCTCATTTCTTTATTATTATTATTAGCAGCAGTAGTGTTAGGAGTAGTAGTACTTTAATTTAGAGAAGATGTCCAAGCTGGCCTGTTGCTGCTTCGTTTCTGGGCAACATGATCTTTGCTCTGAGAAAAGGCCTTTCGCCTCCAACCTGTTCTTCCCCACATCTGCAGGTGTCACCTAAGAAACACAGTGACCTGAGCCACACGTGAGACACCACGGTGGTCACTCTGGACACTGCACAGGTGTCGCAGGGCAGCTGGACGCCCATGACCACTCTGGATACAGAAAGGGAGCTTTCTGAAGATCTGGAAGTGACTGACCCACACGGGCCCCCTGCAGCACTGAAGCCTGCTGCTTGCAGAGTGTGTTATGAGGATCTGGGAGGTGGAGTGGGAACCAACGCGAGCCCCAGCTACTTTTCCAGCTTTTATATTTTTTTAGTACATGTACGCAGTACATAAGGATTATATTCCTCTTGTGGCATTGGTACATGTACAGGACACATCTTAATTTTCTTACACTCACCCTCATCTCTTGGTGGCCTTCTATTTTGAAAAAAAAAATTGCCCATTTCTCATTGTCTGTCTTTTATTTTCCCCTTTATTTATATTTTTGGCCTCTTATATAGGCGAAATCATGTGATAGTTAAACTTGTTACTTCACTGAACTTTCTGACCTCACAGTGCATCCATTAACCTTTACCTTTTACTTTTGCGATTGGACGGCACCTTTGAGTGCTCCTAATAGAGGTTCATTCTTCACAAATGGAATGTTTGTAAGTCTGGCATTTACTGTACGTAGCCAAAGCAGACTAAAACATCGCCCCAGGACACTTCCCTTCCAACTAGCTCTTTCAGAATGCCCCACAGCGCGGTCGTGCCTGGCTCTGATGCCGAGTGGGGCTGTAACTGCCGGCACTGAGGGACTAGGATGGCTAGCACCATAGCACACCCAGGCCCAGGCAGTGAAAGGCACGCCTCTGGGGGCACGCATCTTCTGCACCCAGAGTTTTGGATCCTGCCATTACATCTTAGGAATGAGATGAGGTTGCAAATAGAATATGCCTGAATTCAATGTTCTTGAAGGTCCGCCGAGCCTTTCTAGGTAGCTATAATTCCTGAACACAAGTTCCTCCTTGTGCTTTCAATAGTCATCTAAGGTCATTTACTGGAGAACTCGGCTCCTTCATTCCTTCCCTGAGACCAAATACTGAACAAATGGCATTTGTTGGACATGTGAGAAGGCCACATCCTCAAATAGGTTGGAAAACAAAAGAAGTGTAGTACTTTTAGATACTGCTCTAGAGGAAATATGGCCCTAAAACACTTACTGTAAACCTCTTACATGCAGCAGCATCAGCACGTCCAGCGGAAGAGCCCAGTCAAGAGAAACGGACAAGACGTCAGTGAGGGTCTCGGTGATTTTACATGCTAGTTCCCACCTCTGATGGACCTCATTAGACAGCTCCATCTTTGGAGCACTGTCTATAGGCATACAGTAGCAGGGGGTGGAGGGTGAGGTCCCTCTGTTCTTGCACTAGAAGATACTGTGCTTCATGCACCACCTGTGCAGCTGAGTGTCCCAAGTCAGGCTCCTGTGCAGAGACTCAGAGTAAAGCCTGCTCTGGTTTTACCCAGCACGTGCCCTCCTCTCACACGGCTGGATTAGGGTTCTCTGGTGACACCGGGATACAGGGGCCATAGGAATGTGAGCTGGGCAACAGGATGCTCTGGGGAAACAGCAGGGCCCAGTGCATCGGGTGTGATGAGGGGCTTGTACTGGAGACAACCCCCAGTGGTTTGATCATCCGCTGACTCGCTGTCTCTGTGCTCTCTCTGTGTGGCTCTGTCTCTCTGTGTCTCTCTCTCTCACCATTTCCATGATATTATCATTTTCTTTCTTCCCCACACGCACAGTCAAAAGAGAGCAGAGATAGAAAAGTCAGGACAAGATTCTATGGCAAAAGCTGTCACCTCCTCTATTTCATCAATGCAAATCTAAACCTGTAACTCCACAGAGCCTTCGTTAGTGGAACAAATTGTGCCATACACTTGAGGACAGCAGGGGACAGTGCACCTAGCACTTCTGACTAACACAGCTCACGTGCTAGGTCCACTTTTAAGAGCGGTTTGTAAATAATTGTTATAGTCTTTCTATGTACCATTTTCTGCCTCTCTAAAGAAAATCTACTCTGCTCTTCTTCTCACCTTCCTGTTCTAAGTAGTTGAAAATTCCCTAGCCAGAGATTTTTTATTTTTTACACTGAGACTGCATGTGACATATAAACACAGTGTTCGGAATACTTAACATATTTATAAGAGACATTAACCTCAATCACTCATTTGGGTAAAAATATTTTAAGACCAAACTGATGTAAAGGTAAGTATAAATTTCTAGTTCACTTCAAAAAACTAATGTTTTCATACTAATTTAAATAGCTTACTACTCACAGCCACATTCCAAAGTCGAACAAAGCTGATCTGTTATTATAAATGTTTTATTTCTGCTGCTTTTGTGTGTTCCATTTCTGCAAAGGACTGCATGGAATCATTGCAACAGCTCTTACATTACATGTCACCCCAAGGAAAACTTTTTCCAGATAACTTGTAAAGAACATGTATTTTTAAAAGGCAGGTATTTTATCATCTCTGGCCATTTGGGTTGTAGGTGTGGGATACTGTTTTATATGGCATCCTGCTGCTATGGAACTTTTCTTTTAGCTGTTTGAATTAGAAAGACTCTGCCAAGCAAAACAGGAGGAGGGAAACCGTAAAAAGCTTTAAAATGCTAAAAAAAGAAATAAGTGAACAAGCAGCAATCTAAACATAAACCAGAGAACTAATTCCCATGACCTACATTTGACAGAAAGAGACAAAAAGAAAAAAAAATACAGAAGTTTCAGAGCATTAATGTGATACCAGCGGAGGGACATTTTCATTGTTTCTGGAAAAAGAAATCACTGCATACAGTGTGTGAGCCAGCTGTGGCACTGAAATTATTGTGTCTCGTTGCACAGACATCACTTAAGGCAGATGAATCTGGCATACAATTATCTTTTAAAGTAAGAATGACATCAAATTTTAAAAGAGTGATATGGAAAGGCGACCTCAGTAAAACCTAAAATACAAACACAATGGTGGGCAGCAGAAATGCAAAAGGGATGGATTATCCCCAGTATTATCTTTTGAAAAACACTGGACAGCTGGGCATGGTGGCTCAGGCCTGTGATCCCAGCACTCTGGAGGCAGAGGCAGGAGGACTGCTAGGAGTTCGAGGCTGGCCTGGGCTACATAGTGAGCTCAGGGCCAGCCTCAACTACAAAGGGAGACCCTGTCTCAAAACAAAACAAAACAGGAACACCAGACACATGATATAGAAAGTGACTACTACAACTTTGGAAGAATTGTGAATTCCACAATATGTTTAATGCAGGTACACTGCCCTTTTAAAGGTCTGCAGTTTGTTTAAATTGCCTTTCCTGTTAGGAATGGATACACCCAGATGGCGATGTGTGTATCAGCACAGTCCTTGTGAGTAACAGTCACAAGTGACTGTTACAGTCCGGAGTGAGGTGATCTGGGCCGGACATTCACACCCAGGCTCTGCTCCCGCGCCTGCACACTCTGACCAATGTCCTTGGTGGTGCTGCCACTGCTGGGGTTTCCCAGGTTCAGAAAGGCTAAGACAATTGTGGGAACACATGAAGAATGCAGGCAGGGCCACAGTGTGAGCAGACTTCTCCCATGCTAGCTGTCCTCAAGAGCTGTGTGGGGGAGTCGAGTTGATCACTCTTAGGATAACATCTTGGGCCCAAAAAGAGTTTACTAACCCTCCACAGGTTAAGTCCAGACTCAGCTGAGGATCAGTCTCGACAGTCCCATCACATGAGATCTGTAGGCGTGCTGTGGGACTGCGAGAAGGGCTCTACTTTTCCTTCCCTTATGGCCATCTCTCCTCTCCCTGGCTGTGCAAGAAGATGATGGCCTTTTTGAGAGGACTCCAGCCTCAGGTTTTTAAACATTTCTGGGTGAATCACTGAGTCTAAGTAATCTACCCACTCACAGTGGAGTAGTATCATCGACTGTGGCCCTAAGCATCACTGAAGGAGAGGGGGATATTGTCATGCAGCTGTGTAAGATCACAGGACACAACCAAACCCTGAAGGGGACTAGTGGGATTCACTGTCTGAAATAAAAGGCTGGTGGTCAGAGTTCATCCATTAATGTTTGCAAGATGTGTCCTCCCTTCTGACCACGATTCTAAAGTAATACCTGCCTATGCCATATCTTTACAGTGATAATCAATATGTGAAATGCACACTACATCAAACACACTTGTACCTTCATGAAGGCTTACAGAGGCATAAGAATTCTCACATGTTTTTTGAATTAGTGACAGTGAAATAGTAATTATGTCTATACAATGACAGTGTCAAGGAAATATGTCCAGGGTGTCAGAACCATTGGAAGCATTCACATCCTTAGTTGTACAGGGACAAATCTATGGACAAACACAGAGCCATCTGCCCCTACCAGAGACGTGAAGGTGACATGTTGTTTCAGGCTGACTGATTCAATATTCATTTCATAACAACTCACCATGCTCTAGTGACTACATCCCCAAAACTGGAGTACAGTGATGAACGAAGAGTCCGTCACCATCTCTGTAACACTTACATCTAGGAATCAGATGGCCAGGTGATATTTATAGATACACATGTGTGCATATATAATTATAAACAGCGACAATGGAATGCAAAATCGCTGTTTTCATCACTAACAATGATGTCATAATTTGTATTACCACAAATGCATTGAAGATGAAGAGATTTTAACAGTCTCAGTCTTTACGTCCTCCTGTTTAACTGGCAGGCATTGGAAAAATGCAGAAACTAAGGAGAGTGCTTAAACAAGTCGATATGGAATGCTGTATAGATGCCAAGGCGGGACACTATTGGGGGAAGAGGAAGCTGTTTACTTTGGCAGGAGCTTCAGCTGAAGTGACACGGTCCAGTTAGGGTAGCAAAAGAAAGCCAGGCCAGGTGTGGAGGGCTCTCAACATGGTCACAGAGCCCAGGATTTTGCGAAGGGGAGAGTGGAAACTGCAAGTCCTATTTTTGAGTTAGCGAATGCTGTTATTTCCAGAATATTATTGGAAGGAAAGGGTCTAGTGTGTATGGAAGGAATAAAAATGCTCAGGATCATCGATTCAGGGCCTACCACAGTGATTGTGCAGTGAGGGGCTGAGTTATTAGTGCATCTAAAGGACTGAAAAGAAAAGACAGGGTAGGCTCTGCTGAGGAATAAGACATTTCATGACTCAGCAGTTGTTATAAGCTGAGTGTTTGAATCCCTCCCTCCCAAACTGATATGTCAAAATACTAAGCAAAACGTGATGAGGCTCTGGGAGTGCATAAAAGTACAACACTGGAGCATTCACACCGGGATCATGGGATTAGACCGAGACAGAACAAGAGGCTCACAGAAGATACGGACAGGTGTTAGCACAAAACTGTCTTTTCCATGTACTAAGAAGAACTAGTAATAACAATGACATGAATCAGCACATTTGAATCAGTACATCTGAAGCAACATGATGTCATCTGTGCATCTTTCTGTGACCACCAAGTGTAGCCTTCCTTCCTGTGCAGTTCTGTGCTGTTGTGGCTGTGTCTAGTACTTTCAAGATAATGGTGCGTAGTGTATTAACTATTGTTATTCTCTTATTATTTTGTCTTTCTCATGAATTAAACAAGAGGCAGGTGTTTGCTTCTATTCGTTGTTGTCAGTCAAATGAGGACTCAGTGAGAGGAAAGCTGCACAGCAGCCATTCAGTAGGTGTTCATCAGACACCCGCTCTGCCATCTTGTCATCTTTGGACTTGGCCTCCCAGAGCTGTGATAAATGAGGCTGCTGATCTAGAAGCTCTAAGCAACGTGGGGCTAATAGAACACACAAGATAGATCTTTTTGAATTCAGGCCCAAGACTAAAAGGCGAAGAGTTGAGCTCTTAGCATAAAACTAGACGGGCGATCCTGAGGCTGACTCTGAACCCAAGCAGTGCGAAGCACCAATGGCAAAATCCAGCTGAAGCCAAACAGAATGGCAAGACCAGCCGTACACATTTGTTTTTGGATCAGCATAAGACCATTGCCACGAATTAGTTTTTTATTTGAAGAAAGAATTTTGAGCCTTTTTTTCCAATTGAATAAAAAGATGCAAGTAAACAATGTCTTAAGAAAAATATATTTGATGCCCTCATAGAAGTGACATACTCAAAGGACAGGCAACCAAGACAGGCTGAGACTTCTCAGTTACTTTTCTCTTTTTGCTGAGACAAAACACCTAACACCTCCAATTAGTGAGGGAAAAAGTTTATCTAGTTTATAGTGTTAGAAGTTTCTGTCTATCATTGGCTGTCTCCAAGGCAAGGTGGCAGGGCACAGAGCCATCATAGAAGGGAAACAGTTTTAGGCAGAAAGTATCAGATCAAGCGACAGAAAAGACGAGCCTGTTTCTGTCCCTTAATTTGTTTCCAGGTGATCAGGCTTATGGCATCCAAACCAATCAGTAGCTTGATTTAGGAATCACCCTTAATCCTCGCACTGCCCCATAAGTCAGTACATATTCTAGATCCAACCACCTCGGAAAAAGCCCCCCTGTGACTGCATGAGGCTTTGGGGCATGTCTAGACACAGCCACAGCAGCACAGAACTGCACAGGAAGGAACGTCACACTCAGTGATCACAGAAAGATGCACAGATGACAGAAAACAACCAAATTGGGAGGGTGAAGAAAAACGGCATTCAACAGAGCAGAGGAAAGGTAATCAGCAAAACCAGATGCTGGAGAGAAGCCAGTGATGTGAATCCTGAGGGTGGGGACTAGGTTAGAAAGGGAAAGATTGTACTGCTTGCTAACTGCTAATCCTTCTTCCAAAACCAGAATCAAATCTCAGAGTCCATCACTGTTGCCAAATGCCTGAACACTCTACATAAGTGCTATCATTTTAACACCCTTGAAGAGTAGATTGTAGGTGAATCTCTGCTTCATTTCTAGCAAATATAAGTGCTAAAAAAAAAAAAAAAACTCAAGAGCCATGTTGACATTTTCAGTCTTATATGGGAATCTCTTGGGGAAGGTGCTGGTCCACTTAATCATCCCTTCTTTTTAACAGATAAAAAACCTTAAAGCACTTAGAAATATCCAGATTATTTATAAATCTGTCACACAAAATAGTAAACGAAAGGCAGGTTCTGAAATTGCTTTAACACTCTTATCTGCCCTTTATGATGTTGGGCCACATGTTCACATCAGATTCATATACAGTTCTAAGTTACTTTTCAAGACTCAGTTGGTATAAGATATTTCATCAAATGAGATGTTCTTTAAAGCTATCAGTACACAGCCTAACTTGTACTTATATCGCCTTACTGTCACAGCATCCGTCTTAGGGTTCACTGATTCTTACTGGACTACGGCTCTAACTGAGGAGTTACGGATGTAAGTACCTGCGGCACCCATCTGGAGGACACAAAGCTGGTCGCTTCTATCACAGACAGGCCAGTTCGGGAAAGTCGGTTGATGAATTCAATTTTTGTATCGGTAGGAACTATAACCTATAAAAACATAAAAATATGCAGAAGGAAATCATGTCAGATCTGCTGGGGCACAAATGAAAAATTAGTTTGTAACTGAGAGCAAATACGATTTATAAATTAAAATAGCAAACCATAATTTAAAGTAAAATCCACTTCTTTAAAATCATAAGAAACATTGCTGCTTCAATTTAGCATTTGAAGTACACTCTGTAAAATTATAATCAAGCTACCTTTTCATTCTGGAGTCCATCCCTAGGTCCAACTTCCACTATTTTAACATATTCAGGAAATCCAGGCATCTGGTGTGATTCCTGAATGGAAAACAGTAAGAACATGAAACAAGTAACTTTTAGATTGCGGGACTAAACCACTGGAAAAGTCAAGCGACTGTACTGTGTTAAGTAAATTCTCAATCAGAAATTTAAAGCAGTAAAAAAATCAACACAAGGACACAATCCAAAACTGTGTTTTAAATATTAGTTGTCAGATGACCTGTAGTCATTTCTTCTTTTAGCTCAGTGATATTCAACCTAGTCATGAGTTAAAATAATAATTTCAAAAATCATTGTGAAGTAGGTAATTTTATCTGGTGAGCAATTCTGCACTGTGTTGAAGAAACTGTATTATCAGTTTATTTTATAAAAAATTAGAACTCCGGCCACCCAGAGTCAGAGGAGAAGTCACAGGCTGTGCTTGGATCCTGGGTGTGGAGTGGCATTTTGGCATCAGCTCAGGAAGTGGCAGTCAGAGAGGAGGTGTACTACTCGCTTCTCTTCTGTGTCACACATCACAGCTGCCACTGACAGTCTTCTTGCAGATGGTACATGCCTTGTAGAACGCAGACCTCGATGTCCCCAGCAGATTAACTCTAGCTTGTGTAGGAAGGACCTTGTTTTAGCTTTTAGCCAAATCAAAGGTCATAAATGGCCTGGACTCTAGAAACATTTTGTCTCTAGATAATAGGGTGGATTTGCTTCCTAAACATACCTATGTTTAGGTATGTTTACTACCTATTTAAGAACTATTTAAGAACAGTGGTAATGACCACTTAATTTTCTATCGCACTTTGAATCAGCAGTAAGGTGACATCTTTTCAGACTGGACCCACATAATCTCCTCGTCCCTTTGAGCAAAGTGTTAATAACTCATCATCAAGTTTGTCAGACGGATAGTTGATAGGTTCAGTGCAGATCCACAGAGCCTGCCACGGACGTGCTTTGCTCTGCCTTTCCTTGGAAACAGTGGAGCTGACGGACCAGTTTATCTGTCTCAGTGTGTGCTTGGAGCTCCTGCTGGTGCAGTAACTTCTTTGAATGAGCAACCCCAGCTGTATCCACGGCACAGCAGAATGCTCTCTGGCCCTGTTAGTGTCCAAAGATTCACTGGCTTCATTAGCTTCTGTGCTAATTCAGTGAAAAAACCCAGATGGTCCTAGTAAAATATTAACAAGTCATCTGCCACGATTCCTAGGAGTGCGCAATGCATTAAAAATTATTGGAGAAAAGTATTCTCATTTCTATACCTTCTCCTTAAACCACGGTGTCAAATTAACTTAGGTGGAGGAAAGAAGGGACCACACGTCTCACAAAACTGTGTTCTTGGGGGGGCAATCCTGAAGTTGTGCCTAATTACCGAGTAAGAAAGAAAAGATACAGTGCGGGAAGATGGAGTTCGCGAGAGCTCCCCATACCGTCACCCGTCCTCACACGCAGAATCACACAGAAACAAAATGAGCCCAGATAGTCTTCAGTCCCCACCTCATCTCAATATCAGTGACTGTTTTCCCAAACTATATTATCCAAAACAATGAACTTGACACGTACATAGATAAATAGTAATTCTTCAGTGGATGGCAGTGTTTACCACATAAAGGAAGATAGTGATTTTTTTAGGTGCTGAGGATAGTTAAAGGCCTAAGTACCTCCCTTTGTGCCAATGTACAAGCACCATCCACAAAGAGAAGGAAGAAATCCAACTGCAGCCATTTCAGTCCATGAAGAAAATGTGCAAACATGATATGATTTTAGAGTCTTCTTGAATCTATTGCCTCCACTTAGTCTCTCGAGACAACTTAAATTATGCTGGTGACCAAAGAAAATCCTCAGTACAATCCACAAATAATGACTGATTACAGCTCACTGCCACGCAGTATGTTTATTGGCTGTTACTGCATGTTAAAGTATAATCAGTAGTAAATGGTCCACACAAAAAATAGTGATGGGCCGAATGATCTAAGACATAAGAGAGAAGTTAGGGGATGTGATGGGGATATCCGAGGACAGGCGTGTTCAGGTGGCATGGAGCTGGGATCAGCTTTGAATGTGCTTGTGTTTGTGTCCGACTGATCATGACTTGTGTGCACGAAGCCCCTTAGAAAAGGCACGAGGTTGTACCACCTTCAAAGAGGCTAGAGTCAGGGAGGGCTCTCACATGACACACGGTCAGTGTGTGTGTGCTGATTGGGTGTAATAGGTGAGTCCTGGAGGATGGAGGGCGGGAGGCCGACCAGAGCAGGCTGGCATGGGTCTCAGAGCCTCGCAGGGATCGAATGTCGGCACTTAACAGCTCATCCCGAGAGTCAGCAAACCTGCTTTCCCGCCAGAGAAAGATGCTACATCTGTCTTCTATTTTCTGGACCAACAGCCTTTAAAAGACAGTCCTAAACAAAAGTATCCAGTGCTTGTCCTGACACAGACAGCTACGCAAAAGACCCAACAGTGACTTCAGTTAATCTTCTATTATTTTCCTCAACCAAGACTTGGTCCTTATCCAAGATGCCATTTCTTATGTATTCAGGATCTTTTTACAATCCATAAAAATACTTATTTTAAAAGATATCTGTAAAAGTCTCTCTCTTTCTCTCTCTCTGCCTTACTCATAAATTCTTGGAGTTACAAAAAAGAACACACGGACACTTGATCGATGTGTTATTTTTTTAAGTGAATGAATTGAAATAAGCTGTGTACATGTAACAATTCCCTATAGCAAGCTGAATTATTACATATTGCAAACATATACTGATAAAGTAAACAAATAAACAAATTAATTGATAACAGAATAAACTAATGGATACATGCATGCATTGATGAATGAATGAATAAATCCATAAAATTTAGAACACTAACATTGGCCTTTCATTGAGCCACACTTTTGGCCAATGCAGTCACTATAGACACATGAAAGAAGCTCTACAAAATCACAGATTTTATATCAAAAACTAGCTTACATATCCTTGTCACGAGGGCCTACGTGCTCACACAATCCTGATAGAGTAGAGGAGTATTTTTCTTATCCCCTGAATGTGTGAGCACTGTGGAGTGAGGAGGACCTTACTAGATGCTGACTTTTCTTCAAGTCTGCAGAAGTTATCAGTCTAGTCCTGAAATAGGCAACAAGTCTGAAATTTATTTTTATAGCATCAAAAGTTCGATGTGACAGAGCTCAGTGTATCCTTTTTAAAGTGGAGTACAATACATGGTACTAGTGAAAAATAAAATATGTACTATCCAAATGAGGGTTTCAAAGAGCTATGTTATACACCTGGGCATATGCCCACATTTGGCATCAGATTTCTAATAGCTCCCTTTCACAGAGCAACAACAAAGGAAATACTACCTGACATTTTTATGTTTTTTTTATTTTTCCAAAGGATTTTTTCTATCTACATTTCATCTATGAAGCTGCACTATTTGCAGGCAGAATTGAAAGAGAGATTAAATGACGTTCTACATTTACCCTGCTAAGAGCACTGGCTCCTACTTCAGTTTTCTTTTTTTAAAATTTTTAATATGAAATTCAATATATCAACTATTGAATTTTTCTTGAAAAAAATAATGAACCGTTCTTTTATGCAGAACACAATATGTGCTATTCATATTTTTCAATCACATAAAATAAAATGAAAGGTATATTTTGATTTGAATTGCTCTGAAATCATTGGTGGGTATGTTTAAATTATGTTTTCCAGCAGTCATAATGGGTGACTTTATACAGTCAAGCCTTTCCACGGCAATAGATATGATTCTTTAGGATTTATCCCACAAGTACTGCTTTTTTCCCAACAAAAATAGCATGGTCCATAGGAGAGAGTTCTGCACAGATTTGTACATGTTCCACTCCCTTCATTTCTGAGCAATAATTTTTTGTGTAAATAAAGCCTTTATGTACATTGAAGTATCCTGTTTCATAGCCATAATTCCCAAAGAGAATGGCTATGGTGGTCAGATCACATATTCTGACTGCATGGATGAGACGTCTGCATCAGGAAATTGTGTGATTTCCATTTGAAACTACATTGAATTTCTTAATAGATTACACATCAGCTTTTGTAAGAGTCTATTTTGGTCATTTTGTCTGAAATATGCAATTGGTGCATTTTGTGGTAATGTTAAACTTTCCACACTCTGCTGTTTATTAGTTCTTGGATATTGATGTCTCTTTTAACCCAATTTAATGAGAAACATATAAACCATTGCCACTGATGTAACAGAAGCCCACAAGGGCTGTGATTCTCTGGAGCACTCCAAAGACATTTCTCTTCTCGTGTGCCTCTCTACAAGAAAGGACTGAATAAACTAATATGACACTTGACCCTTCTGTGAGACTATCCGTAGACCAGGATAATTCCAAGGCAATCTTGACAGTTAGGTCAGAAGGTGTACACCGACAAGCAAAAGTTAGCAATGTATTATTAAGGGGGCAAGGCAGTTAACTCAGTGGCTCTGGTGTCTGCCTGTCAGAAGCACGATCCCAAATTCAATCCTTGGTACCAAAATAAAATAAAAAATTTAAAAAGACAACAAAAATAATATGTTATTAAAGCACCTAAATCTTATTGAAGAGAGTTTCTTAATTTACTAACTCAAAATGGAAAAAAATGAAAATTAAGATGTGTCATGTACTGGTACAAATTCTCAACACTGATTTTAATCATAATGTATATACGAAGTGTACCAGTGAAATCAATTTTTTAAAAAGGTAAAGGGGAGGAATCCACTGACATTTTAGCATTTTGTGGACAACCAGAAGCAAAAGTAGAGTGTGTGCTTGTTTTCCCATAGACCTAAGTCAAAATGTTAACAAAGATCGAATGCAGTCTCTCAGGATGTGAGCACTGCTCCGCGTGCACATGCCCTAGTGACTGTTCTTAGCATTTAAAGGAAAAATCGGTGGTGAGTGCCAGATGCACAGCAGGGATAGATATAAATCTCTTTTTAAAATATGTACTTGGAGGAATCAAGGGTCGTTACAAAACAGCCTAAGACTGTCACACGAGGTCATCAACCACATATGATAGATAAGGCAATGCAGAAAACGATGAACAATACATGGAAAATCATTTATTTTTTTAAGTGGGGGCTCTTGACATCTGCACTATGTAAGTTCATTTCTCATTTAAATGCATTTTTAAAAGTGACTGGCAGAATAAGTGCATATATGTGTTTAATGTCAATTATTGCTTTAAAACAAGATCATAATTATATTACATATGAAGGAGGTATGAAGAACTAGAAAAGTAAGTGTAAAAATGAATGTTTCTAAAACAGAGGTAGTAACAAAATAATAGGAAAACAAAAATTAGAGGAATCACAGGTAACAAAAATTAATCAAGAATTAAGCGTGCAATTTTTAACTCTAGCATGTAACAAAGTACGCACAAAGGCATTCAAATAAATTTAAAAGATTTCAAAAAATCTATGCATACATAGTGCATACAAATTTCTATATACATTGTCCTGCTTCTTTAAATGACAGTTGTCATTTCTATTAATTTTTTTCAAGAAATAAAGTTATTCTTGTACTCATAGCAACTTAACAATAAAATGTTATCAAAAATGGGCCAACATGACTTATAGACATTTTGCTACCATTGTTGTTAATATCACTGTATTATAGGTTAAGACAAAAGTGTTAACTAAAGCATTAAAAGAAAAAGCTTACCTTGAAGTATTTCACGTTTGAAAAAACATTTTTCCTCAGTGAGTTTGCCAACAAGACTTCTGGTCTCTTACTCCATTGTCATGCTAATGTCACTCCAAAATTCACTGTAGAATCTACCAAAATCTTTTTGTATTCTGCAAACATAGTTGTGTCCACACTGTCTGATGATACACAAATGGTTATTGGAGTTGGAGTTGTTATTGTTACTGACAAAAAGTAACGTCACTGTTTTGGGCAATGTTTTGGTGAGGTCATTTTATTTTTATAAGAATAGTAAGCAGGACGCACAGAGATGTGCTATGAACTTTCATCTCTATCACAGTGAGTTATAACACACCCCACTCAGCTATCCACAGGAGCCATTTAAACTCTGAATAAAAATTTTCAGATTTTAATGTAGCTTCTCCATTAAAATATTCACTTATGTAATATTTATATTCTGATGAGCCAAAATCTATCAAATGTCTATATACTGTCCAGACTGCAAATATACTACAAAAATTATCTGCAAATACCAGGCTGGGGTTTCTTATCCCACATTATTTGTTAACAGCGTTTGACACTTGTTAGGAATAAATCATTGAAGGTTAAAAGTGGCAGAAAGACACGCTAAATGAAGTCAAGAAATTTTAATTTCTTCTGTTAACAGACAATAGCATATCGTGAAACAAGGGGCTTGGATTCCACTTACAGGACAGGAACTACTTTGAACTGTGAGTTTCAGTAGTGGAAGGCATGTCACCGAGCTCTGGTCGGTAGCTCTCTTCTCTGTAACTGGCCTCCTTCCTAGGTTGTGACTCTTCTCTGCAGCTATCCGGTCAGTCAGTGGGCCGGTGTGGGTCAGAAAACCTCCATGCCTTCACTGCTTCATAGCCTTACAGCTGAATGCACCAGAGACCCTGAGAGGCTGAGGTCTCTGGTGACTGCAATCTTCTGCACACAGAAGATTCAGCTTCTTCTGAATCTCACTTTTTTTTTTTTTATTTCCCCACAAATGCTGACTCCAGGGGCAACAGTTTCCTGCAAATAAATGTACATCCAAAGCTGTTTTCTAGAGATCCAGACCTGAGAAATTTAGTACAAGAATGTTCTAAGGCAGTGTTTCTAAAATAAGATTTGGAGTTAAGTCTTTTATTAGCCAGTTGTCAGTTGGGTTGTATCCTTGATGTAGGTGAGCTATTGCTGCTCTTGGACAACCTATACAATTACGAAAATATTAAAGGACTCTTGATCAGAGAAATTTGTTTAACCTAGGAGAAATTTAGCACTGTCCCAAGATATTTTGACTTTCACAATCACAGGACACTATCAGCAGGTAGGGAGGAAGCATGTTATAATGTACAAGACAGTTCTCCACCACAAAGAATGATGATTGAGGTTCTGTGTCAAACAGCTTTCCATTGGATGGACACAATCCCTAATACACACAACTTGAAGGGGAAGGTTTGATTCGGCTCATGGTTCCGGGGCTCTTCATCCACGGTTGCCTGCCTTCAAGGGGCAAAATGAAGCCGTTCTGTTTACCAGCGAGGAAAGAGCCAGGACCCAGACATAGACACCAAGACGCTGCTGAAAATGGGCATAGGTGGTCTTTGCCCGTGAAAGTCATTTATGACACCTCACAGCTGAAAGCATACTAAGTAGACAAAACTAAAAGTTTATGGTCTGAAATCAGAACCAAGATAAGGACGTCCACTATCACCACTCCTATTCAGTGTAATGCTGAACATTAGCCAGAGTGACTAGATGAGATAAATAAGTGAAAGGAATACGAACAGGAAAAGATGAAGTTCAGTTATTATTATTTGCAAATGACGTGATAGTCTACATAGAAAATTCCACCAAAGGACCTCTACATTTAATAAATTCAGTAGTACAGCTGTATAGAAAGGGAACATTTAAATATCAATAGCATTGCTATATAGAAACTCATGGAGAGAGATATTATGGAAACCACACCTTTCACAGTAGCATCCAAAATATGAAAAACTTAGAAATCAATCTAAATAAGGAAGTAAAACATGTTTATATTGAAAATTATCGTGCTCTGAAAAAGAAGATCAAAGAAGATATCAGAAAATGGAAATATCTCCCTTGTTGGGTAGGAAGAACCAATACTACAAAAATAGTCATGCTTCAAAATTTTTTTATATAGATTTGATGCAATTCCACTCAAAATATTATTAGCATGCCTCACCGAAGTAAGGAAATTAATCCTAGAATTCACCTGGAACCAGAAAAAACTTAGAACAGCAAAAGTACCAAAGGCAAGGCAGGGCACACCACAATCCCTGACTAGAAATCATACTGCTATTGCAGGTGGTAAAATAGTTAAAAATTGTTATTAGGCAGTTAGACATGTTATGTCCTCAGCCCAGGAAAACAGTTGAGACACATTCAATGGCTGACATCACAAAATGGGACAAACTACTATGTGCATGTTCTTCCTCTAAGGATAAATAGCCATGACTGGCATTCTAGGTAGATATCACCACCTAGGTGGGGAACCAAGACATTACCTCATCCCTTCCAAGAAAAGTCCCTGACCTGTCCCTTCCTGAAAATTTGTGTTGGTCCTTGTCTTGCACAGTTGCTTCCTGACTTCATTCTCCACTTGATCCCCATTTAATCAATATCACTAACCGACTGTAGTTGTAATCCAAAGTTTTGTCCCACTTCACACTCACCTTGTAATTCCTACTGGATCAGTATTACTTAAGGGCTGCGCTTATAATCTTACTAGATGACTATAGTTCTGTCCCACTTCATGGCCGTGCTCTGTGAAAGTCCCTGGGAAACAGGATCCCAGGCAATTCACTGGTCTCCTTCTGTCTCTTTTAGGCAGTGGATATCTCTCTCAATAAATGTTTCCTACTTTTAACTGTAGGGAGCAATCATATTTGGGAAAATTAATTGGACAATGGGGACTATGACTGGGTCGATCTTTCCTGCCTGCAGACCAGCTATGACGTACTGGACCTGAGGACTTGACTCTGTATCTTTACCTCTGGGAATAACAAAGACCCCAGTGGTAACATATGCTGTGGTGCTCCCGGGAAGAAATACTCTGGGACCTTCACCTGTGTCATTCCTTATTGTTCTGATGTACGAACATGCTGTCCTCTGAGTGATCTGTTACATCAGTTACCCTTGATGTACTGGAACTACCGTGAGACCACGATGACAAAGGTAAAGCCACTTGGTCTCAGGTCCACTCGTGTCCTGAGTACACCAAAAAGACCTCAAGTTCCCCAAATCTGCCTACGTAAGAATGTGCCTGTGTGCTTAGTCCCAGAAAGAAACCTCCATGGGACCTTGTAACTGCTCTGTAGAAATAGGTCAAAAAGGCTCTGACTGTTCTGTACAGTGTCCTTGTAACTGTGCTATAGAGATAAGATAGAACCTCCCCTAACTGAAAAATCTCTCTTCTGTACCTCTGCGTGCCTGGTTCCCACTTATGTCCCCCATAAAATGCCCCTAACTCTGAGTCAGGGTACCTCTCTAAGTCCAGCACTTTCTGGCCAGACTAATAAAGGTCTGCTTTGTCATCTAACTTTAGTCCGGTGTATTCTCTCTCAGGTGACTCTCGCCACAGCCTGTTCCCTGGATCACTTGGTGAGACATTCGGTCTTAGAGTACTGTCCTTTGTGTGACCTGTAATATCGCTACTCCTGAAATACTGAATAAAAAGTGTAGCAAGCTCCGGTCTGCCGTCCTTGCTGCCCAGAGCAGCATGGATCAGGACCAAGCTCAGCTTCTTCTCTATGTCTCAGTTCTGCCTATTTATTATTTTTCCTTGTGCTGTCAGGCTCACAGGAGACTACAACTAAACTGTAAAAGTTCTAGTTACATTCTCTTCTCCTGTTCCCTACACTTAACCTCCACTGTTCCTAGAATTTATTCTTCAATTTTAGAGAACATGAACTCTTGCAGATATTTAGCAGATGTGAGAGTTACATTTATTCCTGCTATGTTGCTACAAAGCTACTGTGATAGAAATACATCATACTGGGGAAAAAAAATCCTACTACAAACACATTCATCCATTTTATCTTGTACAAAGAAGCAAAACACCTTCGCTAGAAGAAAGACGGCCTCTTCAATACATGGTGCTGGAAAAGCTGGCTTCTACATGCCAGAGTTTATAAGTAGACACGTGTATTTCACCATGCACTAAGTTAAAATCAAAAGGGGTCAGAGATCTAGATATTGAAATAGAAACATTAAATCTGCTGGAAAATAGAACCGATGAGACTCTTGAAGACATAAGTGTAGGCCAAGACTTTATGAACAATACCCTGATCACACAGGAAATATCACAAAGAAAACTTGGAATTTCATCCTACTAAAAACCTTTTGGCTAGCAAAATAAACCATCGGAATTAAAAGACAACCCACAGAGTAGGAAATATTTTTTGTCAGTTTTTCCTCAAAGGACTAATATCTAGACTACATGAAGAACTAAAAAAAAAAAAAAAAAAAATCAGACCCCCCAAATTTATGGACCCAATCTAAAAATAAGCATCTGAAATGAATAGATACTTTTCAGATGAAGTAGAAAGGTAAATAAATATATCCAAAAAATGTTGAATATCATTGGTTATTCAAAAGATACAAATTAAAACATTGGTCGGATTCTATCTCACTCCAGAAAGAATGGCTATTATGAAGAAATCAACCAATATCACAAGCTAGTGGGGCTGTGGAAACAAAAGATATCTTCTTCACTGTTGGTGGTGTAGACTTGGAAATCTGTGAGGATTCCTCAAAAAATGAAAGTAGAGGTTCACTTTGATGAGTTGTTCCCATTCCTGGCATCTTCCCAAAAGAAGTACAAGAATTATGCCACAGTGTATGTGCACATCCACGTTTATGATGGCACAGTTTATCATAGCTAAATCTTTGAAACTTGCCCAGCAGCCAATGAGTGGATAAAGAAAATGTGGGGTTTTTTTATATACTGGAGTACTACTCTGCCAGAAAGAAGGATAAAGCTGATATATTTCTAGCTAAATGGATGCACCTTGAGATTAAACTCATCCGTGAAATCAACTGGAAACACATGTGTAAATACGTCATTGTTTCTATGGTATAAGAAACCAAAGGGGTAACTAGGGACTAAAATGTATAATATATATTGAAACAGAAAAAGAAAGGTTCAAATGGGAAGGGAACTCCTTAGTTCCCTAGAGTGAAGAGAGAAAAGGAATGAAGAGACAAGGGGAAAAATGGGACAGAAGGAAAAAACAGAAGTAAAGCTTTTGTGAATAAGGAGAGGAAGATGGGTTGAAAGGAGAGGAAACCAGTGAAGAAAAAGAAAAGAATCAGGGTATATCGTGTACCAGTACAAATTCCCTGAAATGAGTGTTATCATTATGTATATCTAACATGTGCCAATAAAATGAACTAACTTTTTAAAATTTGTTTCCATCCCAGGATAGTGAGAAATGTCTGACTGTCCCACTCACTTACATTTAAAAAATGGAGAACATAATAGTTACTGGGAGTTTTGATAAAGCCACACACACACACACACACACACACACACACACACACACACACATATATGAGATGAGAAAAATAATTGTTAAAGATGATTGCTTTTTATTTATTTATTATTTCAGTTAATATTGACTAACACCTAACATATCCAATTCTATGCCAGAACTTGGTCAGATAGGCTGTTTCCAGCCTATTTGGAAACAGAGATGAATTTTGATAGAGCCAGGATATTTAAAACATTCCTAAAACACAGCATTAGCTATTCCAACCCTTAGAAACGTCTTTGAGATGATGGGATGGTCAGACATCGAGTACGACGCAGAGGTCTGGAGACAGACACCCTGGCTCCACAGTGGACTACGCACAAAAGCAGAAAATACCCCTGAATTATCTTCCTCATTTCTTCTGTTTAAAATGAGAGTAACGATGCCATGGGGCTCACAGTTTTATGGAAAGACTATGTGAGAATATGACTTTCAAGCAGTCAATATGGTGTTCGTGAAGAGTCAATAGCTGACCAACGTTTATTACCAGTGTTTTATAACAACCCCTTGAAGACCTGAAAGGCATTTTTTTCAGTAATTCTTGCAAGAAAGAGAATTTACAGTTGTTCCATTCACCATTTTAAAATGCGCCTGCTGGTGTGTAATTTTCACTGAAAGGAGCCATTGTGGATAGCAGAGCGGCTTGCCTTATGCAGTTGTTGCTACAATCAAAATAATGCATGGAAATCATTCAAGATCTTTCAGCGAGGATCTCAGAACACTTTGGAGACATCACCCCCTTCTGGAGCATGCCAGCAGTTTTATCCACCTCCAGTCCTGACACTGTCCACTCCACCCATCCTGTTCTGCTTGGCAACGTCAACCTCAGTTTGAACCTTTGAGAGGCAACAGAGAGGTACTCATTTTCACAAGAGGAGAAGAAAGCTCACATTCAAACCCTGCCGGAAGGAGGCCATAAACGAAAAAGGAGCCAGGGCTATTTACTTAGTGAGATGTTTATATGGAAAAAAACTAATTTAAAAGGCAAATGAAATACATTAATAATTCTGATTTGCAACATACACTGAGAGGTGACAGTATCATAAAAGCCCTCTCTCCTCTTCACAAATTAGGTTTTAATACCTTCTTTCTTAGTGTCAGTTCTAAGGCACAGTTTTGGGTGTGAAAGGTCATTTTTAAAAAATGCACATTTCTTAGTGATGTGAGCTGGCAGATGACTAGTTAGACATTCACGGCACAGCAGAAGGATTAAGTTCACCCACCTCCTTGAGTGAAGGGGACTTCGAGTAACTGGGGCACTTACTTTGTCATCATTCTTGGGGTCCACTGGTTACTCTAATTGCTGCTATGAGTAACAGAATGGAAAAGCTTGACCTCAAATCCATCAGAATTTTCGGAAATCGTGTTATGTTGCATGTTCTGAATGTACTGAGCACCTGTCCAACAGGGTAACAGCACAGTCAGTTTCGAAGAAGAGGTGGCAACCTCCACGGGCCTTTTAGGTATGGAGATCTGAGCAAGGGCTCTGCTTGTCCCACCTGATGGCTTTCTGTTTAAAGTGACATAGTAACACCTCAGCTCACAAATGCTTTTGTTTACAAATAATTTGGTTCCTGGACAAAAGTGTTCAGCCAAATAGTGCTTCTGTTGGGAAACTCCACGCCGGGCGGTGACCACAGCCACAGCCATCTTCCCCAGAGTCACAGAATGAACTGAGTCTATGAACTAAGGTACCCAGTGCTTGGTCCACTCTGCTACAACCTACCTTCCTGAAGTTTTCTCCCTGTAAATGGCATATTTTTCTCAGAAACCATTAATGCCTACAAGTGGACTCCTCACACCAAGATGATCAGCAGATCACGGAAACCATCATCTGTTTCCTGGGTTACTGCGAGAAATTATACATGGCTTCCCAACGTGCACACATGCCGCCCTCCTCCTGCAGGCAGTAAGCACTCTTCTTAGTATTTGAAGTAAATCCAGCTGCATCACCCTTCTGTCAAACATCCTCCCTGACCTTCCAGTTGTCCGAGCGAACAATCTAGTCTTTGCCGTTGCTCTGCCCGCCCTCATGTCCCGTGTCCGTGCCCCCTGGGCCGTCTCTTCCGCTCCGTGCTGCTGCTCTTCTCTCCTGAGCAATTACACCTGTCTTTCTGGGCTGATCCGACCCCCACACATGTGTGATTTCTTCCTTTTTGGGCTCTGCTCCCTAGAATCTTTACATAAAATAATCTGAAAAAAACAGTAATAAGAAAAAAGAAGCCAAACTCCTCCCCACTCTCCTTCACCCGTCATGCTCTCCACGTGCCTAGCTCTCCTCACCATCCCACCATTGTCTATGTACCTACCCGCCCACTTCTTCTCTCTTCCCTTGGACCTCAAGCCCTAGAGTGGATGACCAGGTTCAACGCACTGTCCATCCTGCTTCTTAGAACAGAACCTGACAGACAGCGATCTCAGCACACACTTTTGGAATTTGTAGGTGGACATATCATTCACCCAGAGTTCATAGTCATAGTCTAGTGACTCTTTTATTTTATTTCAATTTAATTTAATTTAATTTGAGACAGGAGTAGCACTGGAACCACTGAGCTAATCCCCAGTACCTTTATTTTTTTTAGATAAGGTCTCACTTTATAGTTCAGGCTGGCCCTGAGCTCAGCCTCTAACTCACATCACAGCAATTCTCCTGCCTCTGCCTCCCAAGTGCTGGGATTACAAGAGTGAACCACCATGCCTGGCACTGTGGTATGTGTACTAATTGCTGGTGGGTGTGAGTCACCATGGCCAGCATTGTTGTATGTGATTACTGGGGATCGAACTCAGGACCTTGTACTTGCAAGGCAGGTGCCAGAACCACTAAGTTAAATCCTCAGCCCAGTCTTGAGACTTTTTATCAGTTAACCTTATGATAGAGGATGTTCATACTCATATTATGGCTTTAAAAATGAACACAATGCTCTCTGATACTCAAGATAAGATTAGAGTAATTATTGGAACTTTAGTTGTCTAAGGAAAGACTTCAAAAAGGCTTTGAACGGAAACTACATGAAGTAAGGAAAATTTTACAAAAGAAGAGTTTGCCGAACACCGTGAGTTCTCTGAAGGATAGCAAAGGAATATGCATTTTTCAGTTGGACAGATTCTTCTAAGCAGGATGGTGTAGGGTACAGTTTTCATACTGCCATCCCTGGTAATGAAATATCAAGATTCTTGATACACTGGTACAAATACCTACAAGCATGCAAGATCATCTGGGAACTGCTGAAATCAGAGTTACAGATGGTAATCATCAGCTAAGAGCCTTGTGTAAACCGCTGAAGATTAGTAAGATGGGTTCTTTCATGTGATGAGCCTCACCACGTAGCTGGCTCTAGAACAGACAAAAAGCTTTGTCTTCATGGAACTTAGTACCAAAAAAATATTAATAATTAAAATGTATGGAAATAAGGGTTATAAAGAAAGAAATCAAGGAAGAAAAGGAAAACACTAGAGGGGCAGGGAATATTTTTGCAGTGTTATTTAAAATGTGTGCTTTCTGGAAGGAATAGAAGAATACAGAAGTGGGAAAGGGCATCAAACTACACAGCTAACTTGGGAACAGCCTTCTCGTCAAAGAAACAGTCATATTATGACCTGTAAGTTGACTGTGGAAATTGGCTCCACGTGACCAGTGTTGTCGGAAGAGCCAGAGGCCAGAATTCAATGGAGAATGAGCCACAAGGTATCAGGAAATTGGAAACTGGGAGTGGGAGGTGTAGAGAGGTCTAATTAAGTAGGTAGAATCTGCTGGGAACAGGAGCTTTTAGGAAAGGGCATAGCATGAACGGAAGCGCACTGGACTGGGCCAGTCTACTACTGCACGGAGAACATGCAGGAGGGACCTGTGGTGGAAGTTCAGAGACCACAAAGCAGGAGGCTCGAGGAAGAACCAGGTGAAAGACGAAGGCAGTTTGGAGGAAGATGATTTGAGCTGAGAGGCTGGGGGAGACCCTGAGAGCGTGATGACTTTTAAACCTTGCAAAGTAAATCTCCTGGGTGCCCTGGCAGGCGGGGCAGATGCGCACCTTCCAGCCAGACTCCCCTAGAAGTTAACCACGTGAAGTGCCTGGAAAGGCAGGATACTTACGCAAGAGAAATAGTCCCAAATGTACGAAAAAGTAAGTTGTTAAATTTATTCAAAACTTGCTTCTCCATTAAACTCTTTCCTACCTTCTCCCAGAGCACTAGTAAGATTTTCCTACAGGATGCTGCCTCACACTTTATAAAGTTAGATTCAATCACTCTAATGATACCAATATTTTACTCTCTCCATTTTTCTTGGAGGCCGCACTCAAAACCAAAATCACCTACAGGTACTCATTTCACTAAATGCCCCATCCGTACAACTTCTCCTAATTGTTCGCCTTGAAAGTATATGCTTGTGTTTAACCTGTTTTCCGTTTTAAGTCTTGAGCTTCTAAATTGCAGAACGTGGTTACCTAGCATCCAGGCGCAGACCACCTCCACCAAGTGAGTAAACTTTACCTTGCCCGCGGAACCCGCCTTCAGCAGCCCCAGCGGGGTAGGCAGTGATTTCTAGATTGCTTCCTTCCCTGGACCCATTTTCTAACACACTGACCTTCCCTGATCCCCCCTCCAATTAAAATATGTGTTTTGTTTCCTTGGGGCTTGACACGCGGTGATGAGGTTGCTACTGGCTTTATTGCACTTCTCTTTCCAGGTGGCCTACTTCATGTTAGAGACGCTGCGTCTGGAACCCCAGAGGTGTCCCTAAAGTTGGAATGTGAGCAGGCTGAGGAAGGGTGGTCCAGGACTGCTGACTTTCTGATCCTTCCTAAATCACATCATGTGTGTATTTGTTCATTCCATGGTAGTCTAAATCTAGCCCTGCTTCAATGCTGTCTGGACAAAGGGGAGTGGTACTTACTCAATAAATTATGCTGGCCGCACAGAACACAGCTGGTGCCCGTTCTGTGCTGAACGGTGCTTCCCGGACTGGAAGACTGTGCCTCACTCGTCCCATACCCTTCTATCTTCAAGCCCAATGAATGACTGACAGAAGACAGATAAAAGTTTAGCCCAATGGGATCAGGGTAAAATCTTCCGTGTTAGTGACTTTTCTCCTTACTGAGACAAAATACCCAACATCCAAAGTTAAAGGAGGAGAAGAATCCATCTAGCTCACAGTCCATAGAGGTTTCAGGCCATAGCTGGCTGGCTCCAGGGCAGGGTGGGCGCAGAGAGACAGCACAGGAGAGGCAGCGTGCTGAGCACAAGGGGGTGAACGCAAGGCCCTTGTCAGCACCTGCCTTTCCTTACAATGTATCCAGGCTCCTGGGCTGAGAGCGCGTCGAGCCCGCAGTGAACCGATGAGAAATCGGAGTCTAGACTCAGCCGCTTCTGAAGAAGCGCAACCTAGGCCTACATGAGGATTTTGGGGGACATCGTACATCCAAAACTTATTCCTCTGCTAGAGAACCCTGCCTCCCTTTAGGTGCTAGTTAAAAAGACAAAACCGAGAAAAAGTCAGAAAAGAAATGAATGCAACAGTGTTTAGGAAGGATGACTGAGGTAAATGCAAAAAATATTGGAAATAAAAAAGGCAAATTTATAACTTCAGTATGTGAAGTTTCATTTACTGAGTCTTTCTGTCAAGTTTTGTTTAACTAAGTATTTAATGTAAACTTTACGTTAAGGGTGAGGGTTTCAACACATGGAGAGTTACTGCTGTTAGACGAACGCAAAATCACTCTTTATGCGGGGAGGTGTTTGGTTGTTTTATTTCAGCACTGGAATTTGAACAGAGGGCCTGCACACTGAGCTATATCCCCAACAACACCCACAGCCTTTTCATTTTGAGACACATTTTCATTAAGATGCAAAGCTGCCCGAGTGGAGCTCCAGTTTGTGAGTCTCCTGCCTCAGCCTCCCATCGTGTGGGGATTACAGGCCCTATCCGCCCACACCCCAGCGAAGTCACTGGGTTGGAACATGGTCACGGTCTACAGCTATTGTTCTGGGATAATCAACATTACTCCTTTTCCTCTGTCTTCGGATCATAAGTTACATTACTTGTATTTATTATAAAATACAATCTGAAGGAATACAGAGTTAATTACAGCAACTTCTCTTCCAGCCCTGTCAAGAATGAGGTCGCTGCGTCTAACCAAAACTCTTTCGTGAATAGGAAGATGCACAACTGTCCCAAATAAGCAAAAGTACCCCTTCACAAATTCCTGAACTTTGTTCAGTGTATGCTTCCAGAAAGACATATGTATATACAAGGTAGCTCTAGGCTGTGAAATAGAAACCCTATTTTCAGCTCTGCTTCCCTCCAAACAACTTCTTGGCTTTTTTGGAAAAATTTCCCTCTGTTTCCTATGGGTCCACCATTAACAGAAGCAGCCAAATAGGTATCTCTCACATCACCTCAAAATCTACCTAAATTTCCTCATAAGGACTGTGATCTTCACAACCTCAATGCTATATCCATGCACATGTGGCCCAGAACAAATTTCAGGAAGGGGAATAACTTTGTCTAGCAACCAAAGCATTCCTACGACACTAGCAGTTCACAATTCCTTAAGTTCCAACTGCCTCAAAGGACTTGGTAAAATAATCATCCTAGGAAAATATCGTCTGAGGGACCAGACTTGTATAAGACTCAGGAGGAGGATGGACCAGTGGAGTTAAATGAGCCTCTTTGCATTTGCTGAAACCTGTCAAAAAACTGCTGCACAGACTTCTGGCATGGAACAGACACTCCACACCCCACTCGCTTGAGTAAGGGGTGATGGGTGGATGTGCCTCCTCATCTCTTTGCCTAGCCACATGGGGACCATCTGGAGGGGCCCCATACCCAGCAAGGAGTCTGGTTTAGCAGGAACAAATCCTTCACAGTAGACCTGTCGGAGAAGTCACCTGGAGGGACTTCAGACGTCACACGGTATGGGCAAGAGTGTTCATTACCAACGTCCACTTCAGACAGGCACAGCACTCGGGCACCACATTCATGGCATCTGTCTTAGGAAGGATAACTTGGTCAGAGGGGTGTGGTTCCTGCAGTGCCCCTTGCTCTGCAATTTCTAAATTTTCCAAGGTGTTCAAATGCTTGGGGTCAAGAAGAAAACTTTTTCTCAGAGGTAAACTTAAAGTTTTGCTTTTAAAATTAAGGATGAACTCCTACTTTTGGGTGAAAATAAAATAGCTCTCACCCATTATTCTAGACTCCCAGACCACTGTTTATTGCTTTACTCCCTAATTCATTCATCAATTCGCTCGTGATTTCATGAGCGTGAGGGGGAGATAGGATTGTTCACAATAAGCATATACAGGACTGTTTGCTCAAAGGGATTTAAAGCAACATTGTCCCTACATTATGAGCCACTTAATATCAAACTACTAAACCCAAACCACTCACTTGATCAAAGCCACAGATTTCCATTTGCAAGGCCCAGAACTTTCTTAGGCCTTTAAAGTAGGTCAGTATAACTGGAGTAAGACTATAAAGTTGTAATAGCAGGATGTGTCTCCAGCGCTAAGAAAGGATTTCCAGGGACTCTGAATCAGTAGGTATCAGCCCTGTCCTTTCCTGTTCCAAGAAAATACTCGCACATATGTTCTGTACTGTGCGGCTCTCGTGTTCTGTGTCGTGTGATACCTTCAAGCTGCTCTGCCCGGAACCAATCCTGGTATTTACAAGTTCAGCTGTGATCTACAGTTTGCTCCGCTGTCTTTTCCATAATCCCCCGCCCCCGGTCCCATATTATACACACAACTTCGGCGCTTCCTTCCCTCCCTGACATCCTAACACCTTCATTTAATCGCCTCTTAATCATTTGCCTGAAAAATCAACCCTCCAGCCATGTATTGTTCCTGCCAGATGCTGCCACTGAACGACTCCCTGCGGACTCTACCTAACATTCCATCCACGCTCATTTGGCTCCTCAGGCTGGATCGCAGCACTCCAAAGCTTTTAAGCTCTTTCTTTCCAAAGAAACTCATAGCTAACACCGTTATTTCCTCACAAAAACAGCTAACATCTGCAGACTGAAACAACAAAACAAAGAAAGAGTCCTGTGCAGTTGTGCTAAAGTTGGATGCACCCATGATTAGTCATCTTAGGCAATAAATCAGTGTATCTCTTTTCAGTTTCTCTTTCAAAAAAACAAAGTGGCCAATTTTATTTCCCCTCGAAGGAAGAGTGAACAAGCAGGTATATGCAAGGACTAATTAGTCTGTGTCTTCCAGCTCAGTGGACTCAGCCTTTATTTGGAAAATCAATCTCTAATATAATTTGTGAGCTGGATCAATACAATTTAACTTTACTCAGTATGTGATTCATTGACTTCAATGTATTATCTTTTAATTCAGTGAATATACTAACATCTTAAAACACTGCTTATTCTGAATAAGTAGCATACAAAGGTTTATTAAAATTATGCAGTTATAAGTTACTAATATGATAGCAACACTGATAAAACTATATTATCAATATACTGATAAAATTATAGCAATACTGACAAAATTATTGTTAAAACTTTGATCTTATTTGTTCTGCAGTATTAATGAAGATTCCTTGAAAACGAGCTTAAATAGGCTCCTTTTTAGAAATAAGACAGTTGTGAGCACGCAAATGAGACTGAGAAGCAACTCCGTCTCCAGGTCCTGGCTGTCTGCTGTGAGGGTCAGCAGACCGCTCTTGTGGTTGTGGGCTTTTCGGGTCAGTGCTCACAAACCCCTGAGAGCCCGCTAAAGTCCCTTCCAGGAGCATCTCCTGATACTAGGATCCCTTACTGCACTGCATCTGGGAATTTGCATTTCTAAACAGCTTGCGGAAGTGGTGACGCTGCCAATCTGAACTTCGCAGGTTGAGAATCAGAGCTCTCCACAAAGGGAACCTTAAAAAGTACAATTTCTGTGCAATTATGCCACAGTAACAGCTCAGTGCCATCAACTGTAAGATCGGTAAAATTCCTCTGTCAAAATAATGTAGCACAGATAAAAATGTACAGTCCAATTTTTGTATAAACATACATTCTAATTCCATAGTTTGTTTTCTGATTGCTTCAAGTTGCACTATTTTATTTTTTAAGAGTAGGATTTATCTTCTTTTATAACATTCCAAGAAGCTTTACTTAGCATTAAGCCATAACACTATAGAACAATTTTATAAAATCTTTAAAAATTTGCAAGTTATTTCAACACTTGTCTACCCTTTTTTAACTACCTCCGAGTCATGCCGAATCTGGGAACATCTGTATGTGTGAGAGTGGGCTGAAACAGCCATACAATAGACAGGATGTTCAATGCTACATGCTTTGAAGGAACGAGAGATGCCAATTATCCAGCCATGGGCTCAGGGCCACCCGACTCCATCCCCAGAACCCCTAATCCCTGCTGAGCATCTCTGTTCTGCTCTTGTGGAAGGAGGGCTGAGAACATCGGTGGTCGGCATCAGCAGGTTTGGTCTAATGAAGAGTCGGCCCTTCTGTCTGAAGTCATCGTAGCATTGCAAAACAAGTGACTTAAAATAGCTATTTGAAGTATTTGAAATATAGCGAACGCTTGAGTTACGACTGGCCTGACATACAAACAACTTGGGTTACTAAGGGAATTTTAGTTTTAAGTTACAATTAGAGTTCTGACTTACAACCCAAATGCTAGCCATTTGTAGTTCCAGCTGGTCTCAGATACAGACTTAACTCTTAGAGTCTGGAAGGAACATGACAACATCCTCTCCTGTGTCAGACTGAGAGCCGTGGGCCGTGTCTCTCCAAGGAGCCTGAGATCTGCCTGTGTCTGGGGGAGGCTCTGAAGGCTGTGCAGAGGGACCTGTGCCTTCACTGATGAGCCTGAGGTACAACCAGCCCTTGGGAACAAACTGAGTTCGAAAGTCAAAGGTCTACTGTAACAGGCTGAAATTACAAGGACACGCACAGGCAAGCAGTCAGGCACAAGGTGGACGAACCAGCAGTGTGAGTACCACACGGGTCCATTCCAGTCGGGGGCTTCTGCACACTCACTTCACAGCAGTCCCTTTTGTCCCACTGTATCCACCTCACACACGGATGTCCTCAACTGTCCCACAACCCAGTGTCTCTATGGCTATTCTTACTTTCCCTGAGCAGTGTAACTTCAAAAAATTACAAAAATATATATAATATATGAGTATATTATATGCACATATATATCATATATATCTGTATATATGTGTATGTATATATATACACAAGATATACACATATCTTGAATATATAGATATAGATATAGATAGATATAGATATCTATAGACCACCATTGATCCAACAGTAAGAAACAGTGAGTATACATGTTCAGAAATAGAAGCTTATGTACAAAATTGTATTCATCAAAGCACTGGGTATGAGGGTATCAGTCTCATGGGCATATATACTAATACGTTGGCATGTGTCTCAATAAGTTAAAACATTCATAGGAACAAATTCATAAGCGGTACATTTGTCATTCATAAAAATTAGAGCAACTAAATTTTACAACCACTTGAACATTGTTCAAATTTTTAGAGGCTAAGTATAATTCATATTATTTATCTAAAATAATATCGCTATAGTTTTGAGGAGAAAGAATTCAGCCACGCACAGAGCACAAAATACACATCTTCCAGACAGATAGAATCATGCTCTTCCCGGACAGTAGTACACGTAGCACAGCAATACAGGTTACGCTCAGATTTCCTGATTTTCCATTCCTGTGACTGCAGCTGTATATAGGAATTTTACTGTCTATGCATACATTTTTTCACATGTATTTTTCCTTCCTTGGAATTAATAAAATGTCATTACTTTATCACATATCTCAACACTTTTTAAATATTTTAAACTTAATAATAAGTGCTCCAGACACTTACTTTCTACTGTACCTAAGAAAAAGAAAATAACGCCAACTATCCTATGAATCTGGAGACAAAGTAATTCCATGTGGCCCGGTACCAAACTTTTCATGTGCCTTCATCAAAACTAGCCAAAAGGAAATTCACACAAAATTAGCAAGAAGGATTATAATTTTATTCTCTGTTCCCGGGAGCTGGAGAAGTTGCTGGCTTTGGTATCGGTTCAAGTTCCAGTTCTCTTCAGCCCCTGAGGGGCTTGCCCAGCAGCTCTCTTCCCAAATGGAAGCACACCGAACTTCTCATCTTAGCGGCGAAGCTTCAGTTTCTTTTTCTCACACATTACCCTTTTTATTGTATGATCATGTACAAGTTGCTTCATCATCTTGCATTTCCAGACAACTGATAGAAAAGTGTTTTCAGACATTTCATGTCTGATTAACAATGAGTTCACATTATTACCACACTTCTTTAGCACAAACTAGTTGATTGAAGTTTTCTTTTTCTATTTTATGAAAAGTCAAGCAAAATTTCAGAACAAAATAATGTAAATAAAAATAGTTAATACACTGTGTATCACTAGCTTCAAAGTAACTATGTAAAGTATAAGATATAGAACAAAAAGATTCTTACAAAGAAGAAACAAACATAATAATAAAAACTGAAGTTTTTCTTATTATACCACATGCTAAAGTTTTGGGTGATCTCTTAAAAACAATAATAAATATTCATTTGTTAAAGCAAATTGATTCTTTCCAACAGATTGTTTATAGGAATTTTCAACATGTGTAGGCAATATACATACTTAATATTTGGTATAAATCCAACTATATATTTTATACAAATCTAACTGTTCTGATAACTTCAGTTGTATTTGCTTGGAGTATGAGTGACTTATGGGAAAGTGAAGGAAGGATTTATGCCACAGAAGTTGTCTATAAAGCTGTTTACCTGGAGGCAGAGAAAGAAGCAGAGCTGGTGGTCTACCACTTGTGGAGAGAAAGAACTTTGTGAAAAGTTATAAGGGACAATAGAAAACTTGAAAGATTTGGAATCGTTCACCTCTGAAGGAGCACGATTTATCCGTGCCTCTTGCATCTCAGGCTAGCGATGCTGCGTGAGTGAAGAAAGGTGAGGTCCCGCGTCCACGGCGCTTGTGAGCAACAGCAGTTCGTGTCCTTAGAGTGGCAGCTTCATCTAGAATCTGGCTAACATATCAACAGCAAAGTACTGTCTCAAGTGAGTACTGCGTAGTTTTGTTCTTACAGCTGAAGTTCTTACTGGTCAGTAGATAGAGATGACGTGATAACACAGCCTGCCCAGGATCTGCCAGGTGAGCAGCTCAGGGAGGGATTTACTCACACTCTGGCTCCCACTTTTCCATCTTGGAAATGAGAATGACAGCTTCTTCTTCACGGAACTGTGGCAGTTTAGAGTTACGTAAAGCCGCTGGCAAGTCACTAGCCTAAGTTCACTATTTGATAGAGAGTATTTGGTATTATTACTGTCATTTTTATGCAATTTCCCAAAATCTTTTTAGTGATGCCCTGTTAAGAGTTAACAGTATTTTGTATCATGTATATTCTTTGATTTGTTCCATGTGTAAAGTCCTTGCAAATCTGGAACAAGTGTGATAAAATACTACTGCTTCCTCTACATAATATATTTTTATTAAAACGAATGAGTGACATGCTATTTAATAAATTATCAATGTATCCTTCCTACTGAAAGGTCAGCTCCCGTACTGTTTGTTCAAAGAGCAATTAGATTTAAGAGATCTGGATCTCTGGGGATGAGAATTTATGCAAGCTGTGTGTGCCTTCTCCTTAACTCACGTTTTCATTGCAGTATTTGCAAGAGCATACATTCAGCAGAATTATATTAAATTAAACATTAAAATCATGTCATGAGGGAATGGCAGCTAAGCGATAGCAGACACTCAGGAGTGAGACTCTGAATAACTCCATCTGTTTCTTCACAGGCCTTGGAAATATCTTTTAAACACAGCTCTGAAACCTAGACAGAGTCGGTGCCAAAGTATCCTCAGCTTCAGTGTCTGACCAGGCTCACAGCTTTCTATAAAATGTAAGTCTAGCTCCATCCTATATCATTTTAAAAATCAGGAAATTCTCAACCCTTAAATCAAAATTCTCGTGTCTAACAAAAATAAGGTTCATATTTGTACTTCAACCTTAACCTACAATCGGTTTCTATTTCACAGTGAAATAAATATAGACTGAGTGAAGAGTTTCAAAGGTGAATGCCGAGCTCTGTACACCCAGTGGGCTCCAGATGCAGGAAGGCGGTGGCGGCAAGCCACTCTACTTCCTTCAGTATCCACAGACATTTGGAAGGAAACCCTGATGTGAACACGTGTGTCAGACATCTTTCCTTTCGGGGTTTCCTGCCTCGCCGTTTGCCAAACTTCCTAGACCTCACTCCTTGTTAATAAAGTTCAACAAAAGGACCTTGTGAAATGCTGATTTCATGGAGTGGAACCTGCATTAAAGGAGTTTTTATGTAGTTGAAGTTTCCTGCCATCTGTGTTTCCCTGCTTCACAGAATCAGGGAAGCCTGACCTGCAAAGTGACGAGGATAAGGTGACATTTAGTGTGCTCACTATCTGTAGAGTCCTGAGCCCGGACACAGAGTCAGCCCAGAGCTGGAGCCTATCTTAGACTCTGCAGCAGAGAAACTGCTTAACCCCGAGCACCCATTATACCTCTCAGTGTCTCTGCTCTTCCCTGAGACAGACAAGTGAAAGCTCATGTCACATGCTGTGCAGACTAACTCAACAGAAACACAGACAGAAAATGGAAAGAAAACTGAATTCTAATTTCTTGCAGTTTTACAGCAGTGGCCATGAAAGGCAGAAAATACATTTCTTAACTTCCTTTAACAATAAGACTTAAAAACAGACATTATAGATTAAACTGAAAAATGATAAAGCACTAAAACTAGCAGTTCTACTCATCTTTCAATCTTCAAAACTATCATTATTTTATCTCCCATGTGATCAGACATGTAATCTTACATAATTAAAATTCAGTTAATATGGTTCAAAGCAACTAATATTAACACCACTGAATTAATCAGCTTTCCTGCTGTTAGGACCAAATGCCTTATACCCACCATTTAAAGGAGAAAAGATCTATTTATTTGTCTAATGGTTTCAGAGAATTCAGTCTATGGTTGGCTGGCATCAAAGGAGAAATATCATGGTGAAAGAGCCTTATGGAATGAAGCTGCTCAGTTCATTGCCTTTAGGAAACAGAGCAGGGAAGTAGCACTAGATAGAGAGGAGCTACTGGACCAGATACAGATCCAAAGTCATGCCTCTGTGATCCACCTAGCCATATTTAAAAATGTGCTTTACTAATCCCCTGGGCCATTCCAAAGCCAATCAAATTGATAATTTACATGAACCACAACATCCCACCCTTTGTCATCCAACACCCATACACATCTCAAACCACACTTAACCTCCAAAGAAACACAAGAGCAAGCACATAATACTCCTACTTCACATGGTGCAAATATCCTGCACAACGGCAGCCCGCATCTCTCATGCAGGGTCACAGTCATCCCACATTGCTAAGAAGCCTAAGACAACGATGTCTTCTTTGAGACTCAGAGCTAACTCTCAGCTATCAACTCCTGAGAATTCAAAAAGCATGTTATATAACTCTATCATACAATAGAATAGGATAACTATTCCTATTCAAAAAGGTAGAAAGAGTATCAGATCAAAGCAAGACTGCAAGTCAGCAGGGTCCGGGATCCAGGGCACGTCTGCTGAGATGTGAGCTCCAGAGGCCTTCGACGGCTGCGTCCCAGGGGGCTGACTGCCTGCAGCCCACAGGGCCCCTCTCATGAGCTGCCTCTGCTCATTTGCTAAGGCTTTCTGTCACAGATGTCCCATGTTCCTGCTACCTCCAGTGTCTAGGGTCTCTTCAGCTTTATTTCTTCAGTCTCACGCACCTACCTATTACAGATACACAGCCTGGTCCCTAGTCCCCCCTTGAAATCTGGGTGGAAGTCTCCCTCACTCCCTCAGCACCTTGCTTTGTATGTCTGTGGACTCTGCCAAGTCTGCAGCCAGTTTGAACAGCAATCAGGCCATTGGGGCTATGACAGCAGCAGCCACTGAGTCCCTGAATAGGGAGCAGGTACCTGCAGGGCTGTTTTCAAGCTGGGATCCCCAGAACTCTCTTGTCAGATGAGAAGTTTACACTTTTATATCCTTGAGCTAAGACGTTCTGCAATGCCGTGGCAGACAAGTGCAGCAGCACAAAGTTGCTTAGTGCATAGTGGCAGGAAAACAAAGCAGGGCAGCAGAACCAGAGTAGAAAGGGCCAGAGCAGACCCGGTAGCTAACGTCATGCCTGTGTGACTTACCCAAACGGGGTAAGAGAGCTTCGTACATCCCCTAGGCACTGCCCAAGACAACCACGTTAGTAACACACCGTGCCAGTCTCATCCCATGATGTTTACCAGAGTTGTAGCATGCACTGTTTACTATTTCAAACATTTAACAATGATCTAAATATTTAATGTTCTGTATAACAGAAAGAAAAATAAAATAGAACTCTGCCTTTAACAAGACTTCAATATAGCCATACATCAAAGCTTTAATAAAGGACTATTTCATATACTTGGTAAGGGATTCTGCATAAATGCACAAAATAAGGATGGATCCACTAATCACTATAAAAGAGTTGAGACTGTCAGGGAGAGAAAGGAAGTTTTTTTAAATGTTTTTTTTTGTTGTTGTTGTTGTTGTTTTTTTTTTTGAGATAGAGTCTCGCTTTGTGGTTCAGGCTGGCCCTGAGCTCAGCCTCAAACTCACATCACAGCAATCCTCCTGCCTCTGCCTCCCGAGTGCTGGGATTACAGGCGTGGGCCACCACGCCCGGCACTGTGGTATGTGGTACTGACTGCTGCTGGGTGTGAGTTTCCACGCCTAGTACAGTATGTGGTTACGGGGATCGAACCCAGGTCCTTGCGCTTGCAAGACAGGCGCCGGGACCATTGAGCTAAATCCTCAGCCTAAGAAAGGAAGATTTTATGAGAGAAAACATACTTCATTTATAAAAAGTGAATGACCATCTGTCCTCACATCAAACTGAAAAAAATAGTGCAAATTTTTTGAGATACGCAGCGTGAGACAGAGGTTTTCTGAGCTGTCAAGTTGCCTGGGCAGGCTGTGAAGTTGAAATTCTCCTGCCTAATCTTCCCGCAGTGGTGTATGACCCTATGCCTGGCTCAAACAGCAATTTTTATGATCAACTAGCTTTAATTTCTATAAATTATAGTATATTAGATATAAAGATGAATGTAGATAGATATAGACTGGCATGTCTACACCCACATGCACAGTACATGTTTATTTTAGTAGGATTAACTCTCCACAAATCACAGTATCAATTTTGCACACAAATCTTCAGTCTTCTTGTTCTGATCGGGAATGCTTTCTATCTATCCAAATTCTACTCAACCCTCAAATTCTGCTCTCCAATAAGCCTAATATTGTCTAATCCCACATGCTCAGAATTAAAACCAAATGCAGACAGATTTGTGCTTTTAACTGCAAGAAATAATCGCAGAAAAAAATAACACAAATTTAAAAATGAATGGGAAATTGGCTTTTGGAAGAACACAACCATAGAAAATGACAATGTAGCCAAGACAGAGGCTCTAGTTAGTGACATGTTCGTAATATCCCGGCTTCCTTCCTCACACTGGCCCTTACCAGGCTGCAAGTACATCGCCAGAACCCGGACTCTCTTCTTCGTAGACCAGCAGGTAAATCTCAGTTTCTCATTACAGCTCTGGTCCTTTCATCGTGGCCTACAATTATCTGTTTTTATTTCTGCTTGTTTGTCTGTTTTTGGTGCTGGAAAGAAATCACACATGTCAATAAAGTACTCTCCCACTGAGCTGTACCCTAGTCCTATATTTTTATAATTTTTCAGAAAGCTTTTTTAATGTTACTTGGCATTCATAGAGATTACTATATATAGAATTCTTATACAAAGGGTGTTTTTAATGTTTTAGGAATAATATTCATCAACTGATTTTTTTTATAAGAAAATAGCATTAAAAATCTACATCAAATTTTGAGATGCAGGAGAGGACGTTAAAAACACCCAAGCAGGCATTTAGGAATGAGTTCCGATCATTCATAAAAAAGAAGGCGTCCTAACTGGAAGATAGCAAACTTGACAGTAATTTGAGGACAATCTCTTGCTGACTAAATGATTACAGTAGGCTCTGCAGCGAGGGATATAACTCAGTGCACCATGCCTGCCTGGCAAGGGCAAGGTTTAGAGTTCAGTCCCTGGTATGGGGTGGGAGGGCACAGAAGGACAACTAACGTCAGGCTATACAATACTGAAAAATGATGGAATTATACAGAAATGTCCTGATAATCTCCTTAAAACATTCACATGCAATTCTCCACGAAGGATCACAAAGCAAATATTCTTAAACACCCAAAGTTTATCTTAATGTCTGAGATAACCTACTACATGAATAAAAAGAACAAGTCCTACTTAATGGCACTCAGGTGTACTGCATTCTAACTTTACTAGTGATCAAACAAATTATTTCCAGAGGTTACATCTGGCTCACCTGGCCAAGAATGGATGTCCTCTGCCTAGTTTAGCAATAGCGCAAAGGAGAGCAGGAAGCGGGCTTCTGAGTGCTGCTTCGGTTTACAAGGCTGCACGTAGACCTGACAGTTAGTTTCAAATCCAAATTTCTATTTGTGAAGATCAAGGATTTAGCTTAGTGGTTCCAGTGCCTGCCTCGCCAGCACAAGGTCACAAGTTCGATCCCCAGGAACCCCACACACAAAACCACCAAATTTCTAGCTGTGATTCTGACCATGTGTTGCACGTGGGGTCACCTCTCATGTCATGGTTCCATGCAGTCTAACCTGTTGGTTGGTTAGGGACAATATAAAGGGGTAAAAGTCAAATCTGAATGTGTGAGTGATAGGAAGAAAGGGGTACAGGGAGTTAGAGCACAGAGTGAACACACATAAAGAAAGCCAGAGGGTTTAGAGGAGCTCGGAGCTAATGAAAAAACAAGAACACAGAGCCGAGGGAGGGAAGCTGGGGAAGCCAGCTGGAACACAGAAAGCTGGGAACACAGGAGCCAACTGAGATCCAAGGACAGAAAGCAGCGAAGATCGAAGGGAACAGGAAATTTATTGGAAACCAAGTTGTTTTTCCTTTTGTATCCAACGCAAATCTATTCCAGGCAGAACTCTAGCCTCAGCCTCAGAGAAGACAGGAGGGAAGTTGAAACTCCTAGCCATCTTTCTTCGCCGGCCAGGGCCAGGAGCTCTGGAAAGGCTGAGGAAAGGAAATACAATCGGAGAGCAGAGACTGACAGCAGGCACCGGGTAGAGAAGTTACAGTAGTGTCCAGCACAGTGTTTGCAATACTCAGGGAAAGAAACTCAGAGAAAATTGAATACCAACTCAGAGGTATTAAATCAGTACATGTAGGAAACACCTCAGGTGAGTCTGGTGGACAGGAAAGGAAGGGCAGGGACATGGGGGCAAAGGGCAGGCTTTGGACCTGCCCAAGCCCGAACCCCCACGCAGCTTATCGATAGCTGCTGGCCATGAGCACAGTTGTCAAGCTTTTCATCCCAAATTCACTGACTCTTTACGTGGATTCTTGTAAAGTTCCGACAAATGATTGTGTTTAAGTCAGGTAGGCAGTGCCTGGGATGCACTGCAGGCTCGGAAATGATTCTGCGCGGCTGTAGGTCTCTGAGATACAGAACTCCTACCAAGTAAGGTAGTTTAATTCATTAAAAAGGGTGGATGAGGAAGGAACAAAATGAGTGCACCTTTTCTAAAACAGCAAAGAACACAATTCCTAATGGCACAGAAATCAAGCCACCAGCCCCTGGGTGACCATCCCAGGCCACAGCACACACAGTCCAGAAACTTCCTTCAGAATGAAGAGGTGCCTTGACCATTTCTCTCCAAGAGTGTCTGTGAGTCAACTCAAATAAAACGTGGCCAAAGGTGGTAGAAATGACAGAAGGCAATAAGCATATCAACATTCACACAAACATAATTAGATCGAGATTCACCAAGTTATATTGCTTAATCAGATAAGTAACTTCTCAGAATACATTTAAAGCAAAACAACAGATAAATGCTCAGCTCAAAGAGAGTAAAAACATAGAATTTACCTATTTATTTAGTTTTGTCTAGGCCATCATATATATGTAAAAACAGAAACAGACATATTCACACAATCAAGACATCAATAAGCCTTCGAGATGCTCTGAATAAACTCATAAAAGGAAGAAAGTTAGAGGCCAAAAGAGAAGAGAATGACAGGGAAGCAAAAGAGTGAACCGGCAATGCAAGTGGCCAAAGCAAAAAGGGTGGGGTCAGGCGTGAAAGGCAGATGGATGAACGGCACGTTGCTGACCACACGGACTCTCCTTACAGTGCAGGGGTGGGGGTGATGGCCTACAGGAATGTGTGCACATGTAAAAAGCTGCAAGATGGATTTTTAAAGTTTATAAGTTCATTTCTGAGAAAATAGATATGGTTAGCCTTATTTTAACATCACAAATATATCAAATATCAAATGGAACAAATATTTGAGTTCAGGTCCCACCACAGAAGAGAGACCCTGGTCAAAATCCTAGTACCACTGAAGACTTCTGAAGAGCTACAAGATAAAAAGCAGGATGAGCCGACCTCCTGTAAGCACCTGCTGGGCTCAAGGAAAGTAATCTCTACACTAGATACTTTTGGTAACAAAAGCAAAAGAAATCCTTTCTTGCAAAAAATAGTATCAGATATTCGGAGCCTCAGGTTACATCATAGCTCACGGAAGGTGTCTAACACAGTTCTAGGTTGGTGAGAACACTGGGAGGAAGATGCATGCAGGCTGGCTGGACATGTGGGCATCGAGGTTCTCAGACACGGATTAAAGTAACCCCAATAAATAATTAAGAATTGATAGGGGGCCGGGGATTTAGCTCAGTGGTTCCGGCGCCTGTCTTGCAAGCACAAGGGCCTGGGTTCAATTCCCCGGTAACCACATACAATACTGGGTGTGGAGACTCACACCCAGCAGCAGTCAGTACCACACACCACAGTGCCGGGCGTGGTGGCTCACGCCTGTAATCCCAGCACTCGGGAGGCAGAGGCAGGAGGATTGCTGTGATGTGAGTTTGAGGCTGAGCTCAGGGCCAGCCTGAACCACAAAAGCAAGACCCTGTCTCAAGAAAAAACAACAATAACAACAACAACAAAACAACAACAAAATAATAATATTAATTAAGAATTGATAAGGCAGAGACTTCTCACATAGAACTAAGCCTAGCTCTAAAAGCGTCCCATAGAAATTCTTTCTATAATTTTAGCAGTTAAATTAGCTCAGCACTCGTTAGATGAAGCCGAAGAGTACATTAGTGATAGTGAATACACATGAGAAGGACACATTCAGACAGCGTGGAGAGAGAAGCGAGGGTGGAAACAACAGGAAGGCATGTAACAAATCCAATGAGCACTGCATCACAGATCTAAGAATCACTACAAACTATTAGCTACACAAATGAGCAGAAAAGTATGCTGAGACAAACTGTCGTGTATGACTAGAAATCAAAAATAAGAAGAAAATAGAAGAAACAATATCATCAGACAAGAAATGAGGCAAATTGCTGTTTTATCATTGCATTGTTACCTACTGAGAAATCTGTGTTTTGCTTCTTTCTCCTTTTTGTATTAGTGTCTGTATGCAATATGTATAATAATCACATTCACCTTAGAAGGCTGGACAGTATACATGTATTTTAACCAAACTGCTGTCATGTACTTCAATTAAACATATACTTAATGTTCATATATAATGTTCTGAACATTATATATGTGTCTGCACATAAATGCACATGTGTATAATAAACCTGAAAATCATATATGAAAAATTTTAGTACAGAAAATTTCAAAGTAAACACTTGTAGCTGAAAGAAAATAAGCCTCAGATGTAAATGAAAAAATGAATCAAAAGCAAAGGACAGGGAAAATATTGCATAAATATAAACAGATACTGACTCAACAAATATACTTTGTAAATATACACTATAGAGAATGAACATATAGCACAAGAAAAATCAAACATCAAAAGGCTATAAACAAAGCAAGTGTTCTGTTTCCATTTTGAGTAAGCTGTATTTCTGCTAGTCTATATCATAATTCAATTAACCACAATTGTACGTTGATATCTTGTAGTTAGCGATGAAGAGAACAATAACTGACAGGTCAACATGAAGGAAAAGGAGTAATAAAATATGTTAGTTCAGAAAGAGCCAGAAGAGAAGACAAAAGCAACGGACTGGAAACGGTACATATAGCAAATAAATAGAAAACGGACAGTGAGACAGTCTGTTTCTTTCCTAGGACCGACACCCACTCCTGCTAAGGCTTCTGACAAGTGCACTAGCAACTATGTGGTAGCAAAATGAAAGTGAATGGTCACATTTAGGTTTAGGTTGAATTCCTTTAGATTTCTTTATTGAACAACTTCACTTTGAATAATAAATTTTGCTGAAAGCAAACAGCAAACTGCTGTAACGCAAAATAATTCCAAGTTAAACCTCACAGAGTGTGAAATTGTGTTGTTAGATATCTAGTAGGCTGGAAACGCATTTGTAATAGAAGTTAGATCTTTGGAATTTTTATTTTTGCAACAAGATATTAATATATGAAGAAACTTGGCCACTACAAGTCAAAGAAGAACTGCTTAATCCAGAACGTTGAATTTAACCAAAACTGAGTTATGCTAATGAATCCAGCTTTGGTACACTCATGTGAGCAGAGACAAGTACAGAAAATCAGCTGAGGGGGCCGGGGAGTTAGCTCAGTGGTTCCGGTGCCTGTCTTGCAAGTGTAAGGACCCAGGTTCAATACCCCGGTAACCACATACTATACAGAGCGTGGAGACTCACCCCAGCAGCAACCAATATCACATACTACAGTGCCGCGTGTGTGGCTCACGCCTGTAATCCCAGCACTCGGGAGGCAGAGACAGGAGGATTGTGATGTGAGTTGGAGGCTGAGCTCAGGGCCAGCCTGAACCACAAAGCGAGACCCTGTCTCAAAAAAACCTAAAATTAAATCAATAAATAAATAAATAATAAAGAAAATCAGCTGAGGTCTAAGAAATAGTTTCAATTACAGGATAAACATTTTTCATATATCTATTTATCAAGCCAGACAGGATATGACACCCCTGTAGTCCCAGTACTCTAGTCAGCAGAGGCAGGAAGAGTATTGCAAGCTCAAGCCGGACCTGGACAGTTTAGCGGGTCGTAGTCTCAAAATATGGACAGAGGACTAGGGTTGCACGTCAGTATGAAGTTCATAGGTTCAATCCAGAAAGAGAGAGGAGAAGACGAGGAGGGAGGGACAGACAGACAGAAGCAGCGTCAGAGAAAACACCAGCAAACATGCACTGAATGAAGGAATATCAGCTAGAAGAAATTAACGTCTGCATCAATCTTCTTTAAACCAGGTACTACATCATTAAACTTCAGAGGTAGATATGTCTATTGGCACACACACACACACACACACACACACACACACTTTCTCCTTAGGATATCAAGGATATATTGGAATTTTGAATGTATAAGTTGAAATTTTAAGGTCTACCAAGCTATTGTGTGCACAAAATCTCAGAATAAGTTTGTTCTGCAAAACGATCACGATTCTCCACCTTCGGTGGCACAGTTCAGCTTCCTCTGAAAATGCAGCATTTTCTGTTTCCTCCAACACCAGCAGGGTGCCCCACACCACAGGGATGTCTGCCACACTGAGAGGGCGCGTGGGTGACCTCCTCGCTCTTCACGGCGTCCGAATCCAGCTCCCTCTGTCCGCTCTTGGAGGCCAGACCGGGCTTATGTCATCATTCTCACTGATTCTGCACTTGGGTGACAGGTATGTAGCAGAGTCCGAGACTTGATCTTCGCTTTGGACTCTGAACAAGTGCTAAAAGTCGTAAGCACATGATGTATGCACGGCCCCAAGAGGAAAATGATCACACATCTATTCGCTCACCAGGTACGTATCAGTCCCTAAAATCTAAGCAGACACTGTGTGAGGCACTACGAGCCCGAGACCGATGGCTCCCTCCTTCTTACTCTGCTCAGTGTCCTGCAGGGGATTCAGAATCACAAAAGTGAATAGATAATCCATACATGTATAAAACAAATGGGACGCCACGTAATAAAATATAACCAAGGCTTCCCGCCTTTAGTGTCTGGAAAAGAGTTCATGAGAATTTCATATTCAAATTGAGAGCAGAAAGATGAATCGAAATTAATTAGTTGCAAAGATTCAGAAGCAAAACCAAGCACAAGTCAGAGGCAGCGGGCTTCGCGGAGGATCAGGGAGCCACCTGCGCCGCGGGGAGGGGCGAGCAGGTGGGGCGGCAGCTCAAGACGCAAGGTTTATTCATACATTTTTGTTTGTTTGTTTGTTTGTTGTGTTTGTTTGTTTGTTTGTTTTTGAGACGTGTTGTTAACAGGTCTTTTGACCCTACCGGTCCGGCTCCCCAGAGCTCATTTGAAGCTGTGCAAGTAAAAGCAAGGAGAATTCACAGGTGGCGGCGTGACCGCGTGAGAACGATCCTGAGCCACCTGTAGAGACATACGGAGAGGAGGTGACTCCGGCACAGTCCCTGCGTCCAGGAGAGGTGAGGCCATTTGGGTCTGGGCAAATGGCAAGAAGCAAAATGAAGGACTCTGTGACACCCAGGATGTGGAGGGAAATGGAAGCAGAGAACTTGGTACTTCCGCTCTCTCCCACGGGAGAGGAAGAGAGCCTAGGGCCAAAGCGAGGGCAACAGAGCGCAAGCTTGGAAACGCTGAGTTTGGTCGTTTCTGAGGTGCTGATAGGATGACGCCACCGCCACCCAGGAGCAGAGCCCCTTGAGCTCAGAGAGAGGTAGCCGCGACCCTGCGGAGCAGACTTCCCTCCGCACGACTGAGTGTGAGCGTGCACAGTGCAGGCTCACGTGAGCTGAGCGCGCGAGGGCCGAGCTAGACGGAGGCCACCAGCCTGCCCGTGACAGCAGCGGCCCGGGGCAGCCTCTTGAGCACTGGCTGCGGACACAGGTCGGCCGGGAAGGAGAGCAGTGTGGGTGTGGCGCTGCCGCGAGTTCGAGGGGACGCAGACGATTACAGCGCAATGACAGAACGGAGCAGTAAGACGCCAGAGAACACAGAAATGAGAAATAATTTTAAAGAGAGACAAGAGTTGGACCCCGCCGCCCCAAATAAAAGCGTGTGTTAAACTGTTTTGAAGGCTGAAGAGGAGTTCTCCCTTAACAAATAGGGCGTAAAAAGGCAATATTCCTCCAGGCAGGAACAAGACCTCTGCAGTCCGGTAATGGGGGTGCGCTCCCCAAATCCGCGGCCCTGTTCCGAGCAGGTGAGTCAGAGTTTTCCAACCTGTGTTCTGTTTACAACAGGACAGAAAAGCACTCCGGGCCCCGCCCTGCTCACATATTTTAACATTTGCATAGCCATTGCCACTCTTATTTAATAGTCTGTGAAATCCTAAATTTCATGCCTTTTAGGGGAAACTTACAAACGTCCTCCTACGTTTTCTGTATTTACCGTACCCGCTGGCGGAGCGCGTTACCCGAGGGTGCTGACCATGCTGTCTCCCCGGCTGCCAGGATCAGCGCAGGCGTCGCGTTTCCCCGAAATCGCCGCTCTGCGCCTCCCTTGGGCTCCGAGGGCCGCAGGGCCGGGAGCGCGGGCCTGCAGCGTCCGGCACACGCGGCCCGGCCCGCCTCGGCCTCCCCCGCCTCGGCCTCCCCCGCCTCGGCCTCCCCCGCCTCGGCCTCCCCCGCGGCCCGGCCCTCTCCCGCCTGGGCCCTGAGCGCGCGCGGAGGAGCCGGAGGCCGCTGGGCGCCGCTGGACGCGCACCGAGCCCGGCGGGCGCGCGGTGGGGACGCGGCGGGGCCTGGAGGTGCCGGGCCGGGCCGGGCCGGGGCGGCGGGGCGGGGGCGGCGGCGGTACCTGCGCGGGCTCCCCGGGCCCGAGCTGCGCGCGCGGGAGCTGCTGGAGGCCGAGGCAGCGCTGCCCCGCGGGCGGCACGTTCCCCATGGCGAGCGCGGGCGGGACGCGCGGCCTGGGCTCCCGCTCCCGCCCCGGCGCCGGGCTCCATCCCGCAGGGCGGCCGCGCGCCGCGGGCTCGTCAGAGCGACGCTTCGCGACAGTAAACCTATGAACGACGGGGGACAGGAGAGCGGGCGGCGCCGGGCTGGGCGACAGGACCAGCGACCCGGCCGCGGCTGCTGCGCGGACACGAGCCTGAGCTTCTCCAAAGACTCGCGGCGCGGCTGGCCTGGACGCGGCCGGACGGGGCCGGACGCGGCCGGACGGGGCCGGACGGGGCCGGACGGGGCCGGACGCGGCCGGACGCGGCTGGACACGGAGCGCCGGATCGCTCACAGGCCGACACCGGGCGAGCGCAGGGACGCGGGCCTGGGCGAGGCCGGCGGGCAGCGCTGCGCCTGTGCCGTCCCCGGTCCCCGGCCGGGCGCCCGGACTGTCCCGAGTGGGGACGCGGGAGACAGTGCAGGGCCAGCCTGTGGAGCAGCAGCAGAGTCTGCCTCGGAGGGGCGACCTGCCTGACTTGACGTACCTACAACTGTTGGGGCGTTACCACTTGTACGAGGGGCAAGATGTCCACGAATAACGGAAATAATAAGTCACGGAAGAAAGGAAGGGAGGACGAAGCGATCTTGTACACAGCTCGGGCCACGGAACCGTGAAGAGGCGGTTCCTGGACACCTTCAAACCTCCACAGCCCCAAAGCTCAGGTGCTGAGGGCTGGAGCGGGTCTTTGTCTACCCACGACAGCAGCGTGCGGCCCGCTGTGTGGCGCTTCCACCAGCACTGAAATGGCGGCCCCGGTTTGCATTAACGCCTGGGACCACGTTCTCTAGCTCTGTTTGAATTTTCTGACAAGGAGCATGATATTCAAAAAAATTAGAGACGCCATTTGAACACTAATTTAGCAAAATGTTTTGTTAGTGGAGTTAAGCATTCAAAACTATAAAAAGTGTTAACAATTAACATTTAAATATAATCTAAATTTGGAGAATTAGCGCTACAGTTAGACAAATATCAGACGAGCCATTTCTATGAAGCCAAAGAACACTTAGAAATAAGTCTTACTGCTTAATGATGTTCTAAATTGTCAGTCTTAAGAATTTCATACTCTAATTATCTTATCATACTGATACATTAGGTTTTTTCCTTACAGGAAAATCATATGTGAGCAAATGTGTTTGGTATGTTCAGTGCATTCCACAGGAAAAATATTATTTGTCAAAAACTTAAATGAAAATTGCTATAAATATCAAAATCCTTACCAATAAAAGACCAAATATCTTTAGAATGTTAAACTGATGAATAAAAAGAAGTGACAACAGATGTGCTTCCTCTAGAAGTGAAGTGAATGGTCAGTGGTGGATGCTTATGATTATTAAATTTAATAGCTCACGCTCTTGTACTTACAATTCATGTGCAACTTTACTGTTTCGTTCAAAGGGGTTACAGGAAGAAATGGCATGAAATGGAAGAGGTATCATGCAGATTTATTTTAATAAGTGCGTGTTGCAAGATGTACCCTTGTTACTTTGAAAACTAAAAGGCTGTAGTACAAGTGAGGATAAAGCTAACTTCTGTGACTTATAGAGCGTAGTTCTCTCTCCTTACAGGTCAAGTTTGAAAACTTGGGCTCTATCAGAACAGTAAAGAAATCACTGGCAAACAAACCACGAAGCTGTCTGTTGCCCTATCCCAACTCAGCAATCTCCAATACTCTCAATGCGTCACGTGACAAAAGCCTTCCTATCCAGTCCACTTCAGTCATTTAACTGTAAGAGAAAATGAACGTGCGAAGCAAATTAAAATGTGAAACATCTCAGACCCCTGTCTGTCCCTTTCTTCGGACACAGCCTTGTCTTGGAACCACATTCCTTTGGAAGGTGTCACCACAATGCACGGGGAAAGAGTCTAAGTAGCAGCTGGTTTAGGGGAGTAGGGACCCCCACTATGTTAGGTACTGAGCAAACTTGTCTCTGGCCTTTAACGTTTGTTTATATCTATAAAAGTGTAATGATGAAGTTTCTGGTGATAACAAAAATAAATGAACTAAAATATATGTTAAACATGTAGTTTTTGGCACAGAGTAGGCACACAGCAAACGTTGACTATTCTGAATCTGGTAGATTTCTCTTTTACTTTGTATTCATCGATATATATTACAAGGCCTGTCACTGAGACAAAATACTGGCACCTGCAATTTAAAAAAAAAGTTTTCTTGACTTGTGATTTTAGAGGATTTAGAACATTACTCCAATGCAAAAATGGCAAGATGGAAAGACATAGCAAAGAATGCTCTCAATCTATGGCTTCCAGGAAGCTGAGACAGAGAAAAGAGGAGCCAGGGACAGAATCAAGCCCTTCCAGGTCATGTCCAGGTGACTCACCTCTTCCAGCCGGGCCCGATCTCCTAACAGCACGTTGCACATGGACTCACTTAATGAACTGACGCACTGATAAGTACAGCTAGTCCAAGATCCAGGCTCCACTGGAAAGTTTTTTCTGTGAAGAAATTTTAGGAAACATTTTAGATCTAAAACATAATATTTTGCCTCTAGCCCCAAAAGGCTCACATCTGTGTCATTATGGAAAGTTCTTTTAGTTCATCTGTAAAAGTCTCCAAAGTTTCAACATTTCCAGCCTTTCTAAAAATGTCAAGTCCAAAGTCTCATCTGAGACTGGAGGCAAATTCTTAACTGTGAGCATCTGCAAAATCCAAGAGAAAGTTAAAGACTTCCAACATAAGGTAGACATTCTGATTCCAAAAGAGAAAAATAGTGGGATGGAAAGAAATGACCAAAACAAAAACAAAGCTCAGCGGGACAAGCATGAAATCCTGAGCTCTTAGACCGTGGCGCACTGCGGCTCACACAGCTTCCCTTCTGGGCCGGCCCTGTTCACAGCCCGCAGGTTTCCTCAGCAGAATTTCCACGGCTTTATCCATCGCCTTCTCAGGGTCACGCGATAACCTCCCAAGTCTTCCTTTGAAATTCGAGTGGAAGCTTCCACCAACCCACAGTTGCTGTGTTCATCCAGCCTGAAAACCAGCACCATGTGAGTGATACCATGGTGGCCGCCCGGGCCCCCGAACAATGGCCTCACAGGCCTCCAGGAGCACAGAGGGTTCAACTTGGGGACCTTCACAAAGTGCCTCTGAGTGAGCGGAGAACTGCAGGAATCTCTTCCCAAGGAAAAGTGTTTCTACTGGGTTACCCTTGGTGCGGGGAGTTAGCTCACGGTGGGGGTACTGTCCTATTCCTGAGCAGCCCTGAAATCATCTTTCCTATTGTCCCAGTGCAAAGTAGTTGCATTTTTCTTTTTTTATTTTATTTACTTTTTCCTTGTTGAGCTTATTGGCACATTTGAGAAATATCTTATGATCACTTCATCATTCAGAATTTGCACCTGTACAAGATGTGTCTTGATTCTTATTTTTGCCATTTCCCTACTGTTCTTTCAACTCTCTCAGTCCCTCTGCATACATCGAGGGACCATTTCTGTTTCTCCCTTTTAGCATCAAACATTCCCCTTCCCTTCTTTGCTTTCTCCTGCCCTCTCTCAGTTTTGCTTACCCTCTGCACATTTTCTTCCTTTTCGTAACACTCGCCATACACCTTGGACCTCATCCACCCCTTCAGTGTCTCACACTAGAGAAACAATGCAGTGTTTGCTCCTGTGCCCTGTGTAGTTCACTTAGGAGTGTGTCCTCAAGGTGCACCTGCTTAGCTGTAAATGTCTAGAGTCTGTCCTTTTCAGCACTTGCACTCAGCTCAGCCCTAACTTTGTAGGTGCTTCCGTGGTGATCAAGATGCAACATTTTAACATCTTTCAAACCTGCTTTGTTTTAGAGCGTGGCGTGTGAGTGGTGGTAGTGGATACTGAATCAGGACCCAGAACCTTCATGCGGATTTCTATTCCCGGTTCTTCTGTATTCCTTTTTTTCCATTGTAACTAACTTTATTGGTACATTTTAGGTACACATATGTGTATTATTATTGTTGGCAGAGTTTGCCCAGGCTCAAAAATGCAAGCTTTCTGTCTTCAAACTCCAGAATCCTGGCATTATAGGCCGGCTCTGCTCTTTACTCCTGATTCTCACTAGGAATCCAGCTAAAGCAGTCAGAGGAACTGTGCCACAGCCTCAGCTCTCGGCTGCCTTGAATTTTTTTCAACAAGATTAATTACTCTGCCATTCTTAAATTCAGGCACACATGGTCTTAGGACACGGACAGAATTAACAAAATGAATACAAATTCTTTGCCAGAAAGGTATATAGGCTCTAATCCAATTCCAGTAGTCCTCATTCTGATCTGAAATCTCATGAACATGAGGTAAGTGTGCCACTGTCTGCACTTCGGTCAGCATTTTGTTCTTTCTGAGTTTCCACTAGAATTGCTCATCAGTTTATTTCACGGCAGTCTAGGGCTTCTCTGGCGCACAACTCCGTATCTTTTAAAACAGTTTCTAAAGATCAATTCCAAAGTTTTCCAAGTCGTGTGGTCAGGTACATTCACAGCAACGCCTCACTTTCCTTACCAATTCTATTACTAACTTTCACATTATTGAAGTGGCTCTCTGCCACTTTGACAAGTTTTCAAAGGCTTCAGTCCGTATGTAGTCAGCTGGTTCCAAGGTGAAAATCACGTAGCGGAAGGGCAGGGAGGAGGAAAGCTGCTCCCTCCACAGCCACCGGGACGCACGGAAAAGGTGGGAACGGCCTTGCTCAGGCACGGCCCACGGGCCCAGCTTCTGCAACCACGTCTCACTTCCTGAGCAGCGTGCTCAGCGGCGAGCTCATGGATGAACCAGGCCGCTGCCGAGTGTAGCTGTCCCGCCGCTCCGTCCCCTTCCAAAGCCTCACCTTAACACAAGGGATTTGGAGAAATCCCTTGCAGATTTGGAGAGCTGAACTATAACAGCCCACCAGCTTTGTGAAAGTAAATATATGATCAGAATTATTAAGATATCCGCCGATTTCTATAACTTTTGCAGAAAATTTGTTTCTTAAAATCACACATTTAATTTTTATAATAAGACTCAGTTGCCTTTCTAGTTGCAACTTTTACCCACCAAGTTTTTACTTAGTTTTCCTACCTAGTTCTTCAAAAATTACATGTGCCTTTTCAAGGGCTCACTAGCACAGTGTTTTATCAGTCTAATTCTTTTCCTTGCTATAAAAACTTTGGATAATGCAAGAAATACACAAAAATATCAACAAAGTTACCCATTATTCTAATTTTAGAAATATTTCAATACATATTTTCAAAGGAATTTCCCAAATGTGCTTTGTATTTAAGTTCTTTAAATATTTCTTTCACAGTTCTTTAAAACTAAGATGCTAAAGATTATGCAATAGCCTACCTACATAATCAGGGTTATTTATTATAAAATAATAAATCCAGAATATTACTCTGTCCTTTCTTGAGAGAAAAGCTGGTGGCTAGTATGTTATCAGATAAATATTTTATAAATATCTAATTACTCTTCTAAAGTAACAAGAGAATGTATATGCCACACAATATTTCTGTCTCAACTTCTATTTATATTTTCAAAGAAATTTTTCCTTCCAGTATTCAATGTTTGCTTATTGTATATAAGCATTATGTAGTGATTTACTTCTCTTTGGTGATGGTTACATCTTGTTCTCCTGTGAGACTCTTCTGTGAGACACTGGGACATCAGTGACACGTGTTGTCACTTTTTCTTCTTTAACAAGTTTGGTTTGATGGCCTGTGCTTTCAGGTTTCCTTCAAGGATTTAAGCATTCGCTCAAATCCAGGTGTTCTTTCCCCACGCTCTAAGAAGAGAATGCCTTTTTGTGAACAATATAGCAATGCTTCATTTCACAAACACTTCTGTTTGCAGTTTACTTCACAAACAAAAATGTTCGTCAAAATCTTTCTTTGCAAACTTTGCATTGATTGAAAACATGACTATTGCATCTTCCTCAAAATTGTAAAGCAAATTAAGTTTGTAAACCGAGCTACCACTAATTTGTGCCGTGGTTCAAAGAGCTACCTGTTCACACACAGCCATTGCTTTAGATATATGTTCCTAGATGGTGCTTAAAACACTAGCTCCTGGCTGCCGAGGTCTTGTCCCCTCTTGAGAGGCTTTCACATTAGTTGATCCCTAGATATGACTTTGATATCAATATTTGAGGGAGGGGCCAGGGATTTAGCTCAGTGGTTCTAGAGCCTGCCTTGCCAGTGCAAGGGCCTGGGTTCAATCCCCAGTCATTCCATACAACAATACTGGGTGTGGAGACTCATGCTCACCTGTAATCAGTACCACATACCACATTGACAGGCGTAGTGACTCATGCCTGTAATCCCAGCACTCGGGATGTAGAGACAGGAGGATTGCTGTGAATTCAAGGCTAAACTCAGGGCCAACCTGAACTACAAATTGTGACCTCCAAAAAAAAAAAAAAAAATTGAAGGAAGATGAGGAATCTCTTATATCAGCTTAGTCTTTATACCAGAATTCTGACTTGAATTTTTCTGTGATTATTAAATTTGTTTTATTATTTTATAGATCAGATAATTGCTAAAACAGTAAAGATAGGAAGTAATAGATACTAAATTAGGAACCCAGCATTTAATTCAGAGAGACTGAGAACTAGACAATGTAGCTTTCCTGCCTTCGCTGATCTACAAAGAAATAACAAGACTGAGGCCACAGACTTTCAATACTCATTCCCATCCTCTTCCCTCTTTCAGTATTAAAATGACAATCAATTACAACTGTGTGTGTTGTCTTACTCCTAAACAAACGCTCTCAAAAATGGAATGAGGAAGGTTTGTGTGTCAAACCAGCTGTCACTTTTCCCGAGTGGCAAGTCCTTGGGTGAGAGGGATCCGTGTACAACGGGTTGACAACTCCTGATCTCCTTAGTGTCGAAGATGGCTGGACAGAGGTCCATACATGACAGCACAGACAGAATCAGAAGCAAAGGAAAAAGCAAAACACTCATACTCATCAGCGCCACACTGGAATGTAGCCAAGCTGCCTACTGGGTAGAGATCAAAGAGATGTATAGTGAGTTCCAGACAGTGATGCCATGTAACTTCAGCAAATATCACAAGAGTTATGTGCTTCAGATTTAACAATGAAAAGAAAGAAGAGGAACAACTGGGCGATCAATGTTGCATGATACCTGAGGAAAGCAAAGCTTTCATCATGTGAATTTTATGGCTGAAAAATTTAGATAACTTCTCACATATGTTCTGTCTGGCTGATCTAAATTGATGGGAAGGACAACAGAGTGTTTAGAAACGTTTTTGGCGTTTAGTCACTGAAATCAAAGTCCTAATAGCAATAGCATGGTTTTGATATAGAGCATTCTTTTGAGAACGAGTAATATTTTTCCAAAATAACCAGTCACCCCCGGTGATGGATACCTGGCACTAGTTATCAGATTCAACACAAAGCCAAAAACCACATTTCTCCAGATGTGGGAATATATTTGTTCCCTCACTAATTCAGAAAGGTTGAAAGTATCAACTCTGCCAGCTGTCTACTGCAAAATAAAAAACGCAGACAGATGGGAGCCGGGGAGTTAGCTCAGTGGTTCCGGCGCCTGTCTTGCAAGCGCAAGGGCCCGGGTTTGATTCCCCGGTAACCACATAACAATACTGGGCGTGGAGACTCACACCCAGCAGCAACCAGTACCACATACCACAGTGCCGGGCATGGTGGCTCACGCCTGTCATCCCAGCACTCGGGAGGCAGAGGCAGGAGGATTGCTGTGATGTGAGTTTAACGCTGAGCTCAGGGCCAGCCTGAACCACAAAGCAAGACTCTGTCTCAAAAAACCTAAAAAAAAAAAAAAACAAAAAAACACAACACAGACAGAGACTACTCATTAAATGGTTTTAGTTTGTTTTATGACTGGCACTAAATGACTAGCACTCATACTTTTTGCCAGCAGATGTACAGTGTCTTCTTATTCCATTACAAAAATCAAACCTGATCTGGAAAATATTTTGATCAACCAAATGATACATGTGGGTGGTGACGTAACTTTAGCAAGTAACTGTATCAACTCCTGCCTACAGACAATACCTTCTTGAATGTGTGTCAGGTAGTTCTGAATCAGAGAGTGGTTGTTCTAATTGTACAGCACATATCATTTTGCTCTGAACACAGTAGGTATTCCATTCCTCTGAGACTTCTCCTTCCTTTAAATGCATAAACCCACCCATTGTTAAAATGTTTGGTATCATTCCATTATAGGAAACTGTACAACACAAACCTAATGGCCCCTGTATATATTTTTAACCACTAAAGTGATTGTTTACAAAATTCTATTAGCTCAATTGCTAATGAAAAAAGATAAGAAGATATTTATTTACTACATGCCTTCATGGTATCACATTCCAGGGACAATATCTGAAGAAAACAGACAGAAAGGCAGGGCATTAAACACAATGTGGAACAATACTAAAGGAGGCAGTCTTCAACTCAAGAGACCACTAATTCGGTAATGAGAAGATGCTCCTCAACGCACACAGCTGCGAAGAACGTTCCAAAGTGCAGAGTGATACAAGTTCTGGAGCACAGAAATAAAAGCCGTGAGCTCTCTGCTAAGCCATGAAGACAAGAGTAGTCATCAGGAAGAAAAGCACCTTGGAGACAACTCGATAAACTTACCGTATCGTGAAGAGGGGAGGTGTGGGCAAGAGTGGAGAAAGCCGACTCATCACAGACTGTGTCCTATCAAGAAATAACATGACACTGAAATAATTTCCAAGGAGTAGTCTTCATAAAAATACCCGGCAATAAAATGTTTTACCATAATTTTTTTCTGTTGACATTATACAGGAAATTATTCTACATAGGGAGTTACCTATTAATTTCACCACAGATGCTCACACATAAGAACAAGATCCCAGCAGAGACACTAAACAGACTCCTTTCAGAGTATTTATTTTACAATTAAGACTATTATAAACAGATTTAGATGTCTGAACATGTGTTATAAATTTTTTCCATGGGAAAAGAAAGGTAATGTTGATTAAATGATTAAACTTCTCTGGCTATTTTAAACATGTGTATGAATTACCACATCTCCATTAAACAGATTAAGAAACATACTAAAAAGGTAAGAACAACAGAGCCAGAGTTGAGACTAGAGCTACATGCAGTGCTTCCCGGATCTAGATCAGACATCTGGGAAACAATGATGTGAGGGAAAATTTAAATAGCTATCCGGGAACCGAGAGGGAGCTGATAGGAAAACTGGAATTTCCAGAGAAGCTGGAGAAAATCGGCACAATGCAAAGAAAAAGAATAAAGCTCAGTTCAGCTTCCAGGTGAGAGTTTGCTCACTGGGAGGAGAAGGTGAGCCAGGAGGAAGTCAGCAGCTCCGGAGAGAAACAGGGAACCACACCGGCAGCATTCGCCACAAGCAGAGCTCACAGTTACTGAAAAGTGAGAGGGCAACATGGGATTTCACTCTGAGAGTAGCTCCTTCCACACAGTAGGTTGGGGCTGGAGACAAAATATAGCACAGATCAGCCATATGTGAGCAGGAGCTACTTTGGAAAGGGGTCAAATGCTCTAAGGATGAGCTGCAGAACAGTCACAGCCAAGGTTCAGAGGGCCTCCCAACACAGTGACTGGGTGGTGGACGGCCACAGAAGACAGTCAGTCACACAGAGAATGCAGGCCAGACACGCACGTTCTGAACGTTGAACCTCAAGCAGGAAAGAACTAAAGGATCCTGCCTCCACAGTGGGAAACCTAGACCAGTCATTTCTGGATTTCAGAAGGAGCTGGACCTGAAAGTGTTAGTAGCTGGACTACTTCACCCTATCGACTGGCAGACGGCATAAACTTCAAGAAGTATTAAAAGAGAAAAGAAGGTCACTACATAATTGAAAAAGGAAAAAATATAAAATTATATAATGATTATAAGTATAAATGCACCAAATGGGCTTAGGAGATGCTTGTGGCACGTCCCACTGCACAACATCAGAATACACACAGAATATTCTGCAAAGTAGATCACATTCTAACCTAGAGAATATACTCAGGCAAATGCAAAAGAACTGAAATTATCTCATACATATTATCTGATTACAGTGAAATAAAAATGGAAATCAACAGCAAAAGAAACCACAAACACTCCATAAACACATGGAAATTAAGTAACACCTTCCTGAACAACCAATGAGACACAGATGAAATCAAAATAGAAATTAAATAGTATCTAAAATTAAATGACAATGATGACAAAATATAGCTATTGTTATGGGGCACAATGAAAGAAGTCCTATGAGGGAAATTTATGATGTAAGTTGAACACTTACATCAGGAAAACAGTGTGAGCTCAAATAAAAACACTAATGTTGAACCTGAAACTTCTAGGGAAAAAAAGTCAATCTCACACAAGCGAAGAAATTATAAAGATCAGAGTAGAAATGAATGTGACTGACATGAAGAAAACAATACAAAGAATCATAAACTGAAGAGTTCATCCTTCAAAAGATCAAATGAAATGGACAAACCCTTAATCAAATTTACTCAAAAATGGAAAGAAAAAAATTCAAATTCATGCAATTAGCAGTGAATAGTATGAAATCGTAACAGATCCTGGGGGAAATCCAGGTGAAAAGACAATCTATAGAACAGTAAGAAATTTTCAGCTATCCCCAGAGATAGGACAAATATATAGAATACGTGAAGAACTAAAAAACCATTAGCCTCCACAACAATTGACCCAAACAAAAAATGGCCAAGGGAAATAAACATACAGTCTGTAGAAGAAGCAACAGTGGCCACATGAGAAATCAGCAGCATCTCTTGACTTTAAAAATCTCATATTAAAACAACTCTTAAATTCTATCTTAGGAGGAATGACCGCCATCGAGAAATCAGCTGATACCAGAAGCTGTCAAGGCCCTGGGGAAAAGAAACACTAGTGAAACTTCTGTGGAAGTTGGTACGGACAATCATCAAAACATTAAGAATCATTTATTTGACCAAGCTATCCTACCTGTAGGTATCTTCAAGAAACAGTTAAAGATATCATGTAACTGTTACACATGCATGCTTACATTTACAGCAGCATAATTCATAATTCTAAAACTTGGAAGTGGCCTGTCAATCACTAGGTGAATGGGTAAAGAAAACGTAGTGTTTATACACAATAAAGTACTACTCTGCAATGAAGAGGGCTAACTTTGAGCCACTTATAAGAAGATAAATTTATTATGTATCGATATTTATTTTTAGAAGCCTCAATTTACCCATACATCGGAGAGTAATTATGATCTTTGAATTCCCCTCTCACGTTTCGTCTTCATGTCGCCCCCAGTGTATCTCAGCAGATTTTATGACATCGCCTGGTTTTGTTTAGTTTTTGTATCCTTAGCTGCCTCCACACTCCCCTCGTTTTACTAATGTAACTTTAAAACTAGGGATAACTAGTATACCCTTTACATATAAGTATAATTTTTAAAAATTTCTAGACAGATAACTACATTTATGTTATTGCTGTTCAATACTTTTGTATTATTAATAGAAGTAAATTTGTTCCATTTGGTAGCTATTCACTGTAGGGGAATTGTGGGCCAATTTTTGCTCTGTTTTAGTGTTCAGACTATAATCATAAATATCTTTTCTTTGGGAAAGTGTTGTTCTTTATTGCTCCTTCAGGTTTATCAATACTCAGTTTATATTTGATGCATAATCTATGCTAATTTAATTACTGTAGCCAAAACAGAGTAGCTATTTCTATTAGTTGCTTTTCTTAGGATGAGAAGATCTGAACATCCCTGAGATCATCTCATTCCTGGAAAACTGGGTACTTGGCAAAGTGTAGTGCAAACTCCCACCTCCAGTATACGGAGGTGGTCGGATCCTGGGTCAGAGGCAAAGGCTGATACTGGAGCTGCGCCCAGGTGACACCACTGAAAGCTAGAAGAAAGCTTCAGTAGAGAGGGCTCTGTACTAAAAACAAAGCAATCAAACTGCAAGACTTTGCACAAAAATAGAAACAAGAGAAGAAAAACCGACAAAATATAGGCTGGAAGGGTAAGAAACCAAAAGCCACACGTTCAAGTTAACCAAAATAATATGAAAAAAGAAAACAAAACAGATCAAGAAGACATTTGGAAAGCTACGGAAGACATAAGCACTCAGATATTGGGCCAAATAAAAGGATTAGCAAGCTACAGAATACATTAATGAAAAGCTTAAAAAAATGATTTAAAACATACATGATGATCATAAAAATGAATTAGAATCCATAAAATGCTCTAAATAGTAAGGCAGGTACAATGGCGCACACCCATAATCCCAGCACTTGGGAAGCTGAGGCAGAAGGATCTCCACAAGTTTAAGGTCAGCCTGCACTGCATAGCAAGACCTTGTCTCCAAACAACAGCTCTAAAGAGGCCAGAGATGGAAAATTCTATGGAATGTGCGGGCACTGGAAGTGACCAGAGTGAGGGCCAAGTGTGAGAAGTGGAAGGCAGAGATGCTTCTGGTACAAATCATGAGACCCCTTAAAAACAAAAAGAGAACGTGAAAAATGGATGTAAATGTTTCTAGATGTCACAAGGAAGACTAAATTAGGGTTAACTGGAGTTAGTGGAAGGAAAAAAACAGAAGACAGAGCAGTGACATAGAAAACTTATTTACTGAAATAATAGTGAAAATTTTTCCAAAGAAGGGAAAAGAATTTAAGATACAAGTAACTGAGGGACAGAGAACCTCAAATAGAGAAAACTCACAGAAAAGCACCACCCAGTGAAAAACCATAGGCAGAATCCTTGAAGTCCAACATAAAAGCCGAATCTTAAACATAGTTGCAGAAAAGCAGCAAATCGCTAATAAAGGAAAACCCATTAGAGCTACACAGTAACCTCCGCAACATAGAACTGAAAAGGTAGGGAAGCTTCAAAGGACATGTTTCAAATCCCAGAAGAAAACAATTTCCAACCCAGGAAAACTGCAGAAACTATCTCTTAAAATTGATGGAAAATAAGATACTTTGTCAGAATCAGCATTTTAAGAAATTCATGACCCAAAACTATTCTCAAGTATTCAGTAGATGGGATCAATAAAATTAAACTTATTTTTTAAAAAAGAAAGAAGCAATGAATTTAACAATGACAAAATGTCTAATAGGGTGAACGTAGTAGAATAAACAAGGAAAGAGGAGAGAAAGAGAAGAAACCATCAACAGGGCGAAGGAGGAGTGAGGCCCCACCTGTCAGGAATCCATGAATATCCGTGAGTAGTCTCAGTTTTCCAGACGATGGAAAATGGATCACAAAACAAAATCCAACAGAAATGCTCCATCCAGGAAACACATTTACGGCCTGGGGCTGCAGATCGCTGGGGCTGCACCTGCTGGGCAAGCGCAAGGTTCTGAGTTTGATTCCCAGTTCCACAAACAGAAGCAAAACACGTATTTAACAGAAAAAAACTCAAAAACTATAGAGCAAAGGTTACAGAACAACATTTCATATAAAAAGAACTCATAAAAATCAGATGTAGTGATACCATAAAGAAACTTTAAGCCAAAACTGATGAAAAGAGGCTGTAAAGTTCATTGAAGTCTGGTTAATGGAACAATCTGTGAGGAAGGCATGTAAATTGTGAGTATATATGTAGCAAACAGCACTATACACAAGTTCTACTGGACATAAAAGACCAGATTAAAAATTAAATTATTGAACCTGAGCACCCCACGATCCTATAGAGGTAGAAAAACTAGATAAAAATCAACAAAGAAATATCTAAGTTAAACACAACCTCTGGAAAAATGGATTTAAGATATATCTACATAGTGTTCTGCTTAAAAAAAAAAAGAACACTCATTCTTTTCTATAGTACACGGAAATTTCTCTAAAAATAGACTAAATAGTAGCCAATAAAACAAGAATAAAAAAAAGAATTAAAATTGTGCAGTACCAGATCATAGGAAGATGATTCTTCAGGTTCATTTTGTGGGACCTAGAGTTCAGCAAACCTTTTTTATTTTCATGTTTCTTTTCTCTACAATACATTACTCAGCGCTCGCACTTCTCTGAGAAAAAATAACTGTCGTTGACTTGGCCTCCTGGGTAAGTCCAGGCTACCCCACGTTTTGCTCCAGTTTTGAAGTGCGCATTGCCCCATGTGGACTTCTGCATCTGAGCACTCTCGCCGCGTTACTTGGTCAGGGCTGGTTTCACATAACCCAGCTTTCCTTGGCAGTCTTTCTGGTTCCACATGTGAGTTAGTCACATAGATCTACTGTGTTATCGGTCGTTTCATCCTGTCAGTTGGCCACGTGGATTCCATCAAGCCTTTCCCGCCATTTTGTTTGGTGATGTTGGCTGATCACATGGTTCTGCCATTTTTTTCATGGATTTTTTTTCTTCAACTGACATCATTAATGTCATGACATGTTACCTTTGTAGATAAGATCTGAACTTCTGCTGTTAAGGAACATAGGAACTTCTTTCAGCTTCTTCTTTGAATTATGTTAAATCTTCCTTATCAATTTGAAGAGAAATTCAAATGATTTAAATATGTGCCTGTTGCCCTGAGCAGAACAAAAGGACAGCCGTGAATACATAAAAGAGTTACCCTTGTACTTAGAATTTTAAAGTTTTGTTTTTACATAAGTTTTCTTACTGATATAAGGGATATTGTTTCTCAAGTAGCTGGTTGGAGCCCTCTGGACAGGGGCCACCCTGCTCAGATAGCTGGCAGAGCCCCTGTGGGATTCTACCATTTTCTCTAGGGACTCAGTGGGTCCCTGTCTCAGGACCTAAGGGAGCTCATAGGACGAATAAGGAAAAAAAAAAAAAAAGAAGGCACTGATACCACTTCAGCTGCAGACAACTGTCTAGTAGCTCTTGAGTTTCACAAGGACACCTTGGAAGCTCAACAGGTGGTCCACATTGCTCTGCACAGGATGCCGTCTGAAGGAATGCAGACCTTGTCTTCTTCCTCCACGGGACGCGTGTTGCTATATGAAACATCCTGCAGTTGCCAGCCACCTCACTGTGAGGTTGAATCCTTAAAAACTGGGAATCCTTAAAAACTTGAACCTGAGGGTAGCTAGTTGGATGTCACCAGCCTCCACCCTTGTCTTTATGAACTTGAAATGAGTAGAATGGCAGTCTAACTTACAGTTTTTTGGTAAAATTACTTCTCAAAAAAACGTAGAAGGCAGTAGGAAATTAGACTCTTACGGCTCTTTATCTAGGGAAAGGCCCAAGATTCAAGGTACATGAAGAGACCCCTAAAAAAATCTGTGGTGACTCTGTTCTCAGACGCCCCCCTGTCACTCACGAAGTGTGAGTCTCTCCCACTTGTTTTCACAGAGTCTAGAACACTAGAGAGACTAGTATTCTCAGAGGTCCTACAGGTTTCACTGATAGGCATGAGACCACTTGATTAATTTCTGTCCACATCCTTTTCTGTTTAGCAGTCAGAATAAAAGCAGAAAGGCTGAGAAAAAAAAAAAAAAAGACAGACCAAAATTGTGATTGTCTCAATGTCAAGAGTTTTAAGCACGCCCAAGTCACTCAAAGGAAAACCCTGGGCCCCATATGACCAAGAAAACTGGACACTGGGAGGAGACTGTGCCCGCATTCTGCCTGGCTGTGCTCCCCATATTGGGGAGCAGATAGGCCTGGCCTAGCACACTGGAGGACTGACTGACCCAGCTCCCAGAGAGGGGGTGGGCCAGGAAAAGTCCTACCTCCTAGTCTAAAGATAGAGACCAAAGCTGTTGGACAGCCCACGGTGCCTCTCTCCACAGACATCTCCATCTCCTGCGAGAAACCCGAGGAGACCCTAGACATGACGAGATAGCAATTTCGATTCATTTCACTTTTGTTTTAACTTAATACTCCTCTACATCTACATCTGTATCAATAATGAAGATCGAGGAGACTCCCAACTGGAGCTTTTTCACACTTTTGCTTACATGTCAATTCAAAGGTCAAATGTGTTGTCATGTGGCAGGTAAAGTGTAGCATGGCTGGCTGAGAAAATGAGCAGGACTTGTCAACAGCTAGATCCCAAAACAGGGCCCAGTAACCCCCAGGACTCCACATGTAGAGTGTCCCCTGGGTTTCTGTGAAGTGTGGGTGACACGAGGAGCCTGCTACTAGGATTCCTCAGAGCAGCCCGTTCTGGGCCCCACAGAGCCCTTACTCTTACTGTCGTCATCTTTTCCCCTTTTTGATCAGCCCAAGTTCACTCTACTGGACTACTTCATTTCTCAGATAAATTTCCAGCACAGTTTTTGGCTTATTTCATGCAATTCTGTATTTTGGGCAAGAAAGAATGAGCCATTTCTAAAGTTACTTCTTGACAATAGTTCTACTTTCTTATTAGTACAACAAAGAAAACTTCTGTGTACTTCTGGAAGGTTCGAAACTCTTCAAAAAGCAAGACTCCACTGCCACTTTGGATAGAGATAAATTGAGTCACTAATGACCTTTAATTCACCATAGTTTAGCTAGGCACTGTACCGAGACTGTTTTAACTGTTTAACTGTGGGCAACCTTGCTGAGCTATGGGTTTCAGGTTTTTTGGAATTTATCGAATATCACTGTTCTTCTTTTCTTCTCCTTCACAGGAAGTGTGGAAATCAACAGTCTCCATAGATAGACACTCGCTCTGTTTTCATTGTCTTCTGACAGAGTTTTCTTTGTAAAGCAACCAGTGGGCATAAGAACTCAAGAGAGCAGGAGAAAACAAAATCCAAACAAGTAGGGCCTAAAGCCTCTTTTCAACCAGAAGTAGCTGCAGGAAGACAGAGGACCATCAGCAGCCCATAAAGAATTACGACGATTGTGTCTCTCAGGGAAAAATGAGGTGGAGTTAGTGTCCAGGTAGTCGGCTGAGGAAGTGAGCGCACCCTGTCAATCATGGAACTGCAAGACATGCGCACTAAACCCAAAGGCCCGAACCTGGCGACAGAGAGCGAGAGCTTCAGTTTTTGGGAGAACTTGAGCAGGTTTGGACAGGTACCAAGATGGCCACCACTGAGCTCCTCACCACGGTGCTCTCTCCCTCTGTTAATTAGCTCACATTTGTCCTGCAGAACATGCTCTTTCTCCTGCCTTTAGTAAATTTGAAATCATTATCTTTTGTACTTCTCTTCATTAATTCTTTATTCAGGACAAGAAGAACCTTGAAAACACCTCTAGAGGGACACCCCAGGACGCCGGAACTTGGTGACAACTCCACATGGCTAGTTAGTAAAGAGGACCAGAATCCAACCCTGAGCAGTCTCACTTTGGCCTACATTTTTAATTGTAAGACTAAAGTCATCTTTCTGAAATCACACTAAGCAAAACTGAGATACATAAATTATGAATGTGTGTGCAAATGGCCTTGTATTGTTTAGATTTTCCATGATATATCATTTTGAATAGGAAATGTTGCTTGATAACCACAATGAATAAGCCAGAGTGACTAGGTGTATCTTCACGTTGCCCTTTAGTTTCTGCCAGTTCTCTTCCAGTAGTGTGTACGCCATTTGTTCCGAGAGTGGAGTTCTCACTTTGACGCATGGTTAAGTCTGTAAGATGACCGGCAACAAGCTTCTTGCTTTACTTGATCTTTTCCAGATGGAGCCTATCTGCTATCTTACTTCCAAAGTCAGCGCAGTACACAGGGTGCCAGCTGACACCGGGAAATGTGTTTTGAGAAGAGCAGCCAGAGAGAGCTAACTCCCCAAGGCTTTGGGAATGGCGAAGAAAGAATCTCTTTTGTCCCAGACAGCTCCTCAGTCTACCCACTAGCTGTCTCATACTCCTCGCCTGGAGCGGGATCAGAGAGGAACATTTAAAATTCTAAGCAAGATAGGTTTGTATGAGCTGAAGAATTTATGCGCTGAAACCCTATACAAGCACACAGAGAAGTGACTGATGGGTGTATGTTTTTAAAAATTCATTGTGCAGTGCAAATATATAGTTTTATCAGTGACCTAAATCTCTCTGTACTTTTTCTTTATTCTTTCATTAGGAGATATTTGAAATACATAATGGTTGCCTTCACTGTAGAAGTTGGTACAGCACAACACAGACTTTAATTCTTTTTACTTCTCCTTCCGTCCTCCTTGCTTCTTCCAATTCTTGGTTCTTTTGGCATTTGTAAAAGATCTATCTTCCTGTATTATTTTTAAATATGGTCTTTCAATGTTAATTGCTAGAAAATAAATTTTTTTATTTAGAAACAACTTTTGAAGTTCTGCTTCTCAAGAAAGTTGGCTGCTGCTCCTGTCTCCCAAGTGCAAGGTCTTGAGTTCAATCCCTGGAACCACAGGATAAGAATAAAAATAAGAATAAGAAGGGGAAGGAGAAGAGGGAGGGAGAGGGGAGGAGGAAGGGAAGGAGAGGGAGGAGAAAGAGGAAGAAGGTAGGCAATATGAACTTGGACTATGAAGAAAAATGCTTCTCAGTATTTACCATCTGCTATGCAGTTTGTACTGACTGCATGAATATTAGAAGATGCAAATCTGCTGCTGAAATATCAGCCTGTTAGTAAGACTGTGCCCAAAGACAATACTTAAACATGCACAGTTCCAGAGGTAGAATATATGCCAGACTATAAACATGACTTTCATTATGATGCACGATTGCTTCATATTAGCCCTATCTAGTCACACTGTAAGAGGTTTGTCACTCTTTGTGTTTGTACCAGTGAAGGGAAGGATGTTAATATGCCCACTCCATGAGAAAGTGATGTGTATAAGATTCTGGTTTCTTACAGTATCTTCAGGGATTTCAAGTAGAAATACAGTTCAACTAATTATAATAAAAGTCTGATCATGTTTTTCCTAGAATCAAAATAAGCTGTTAAACCATTAAAACTTCAGGATAAAGGCTGACTTTATTATGAATACTATTGTACTTTGGGCTTAAAGCTTAAAACTAAACCAAAATTTCTTGTTCTTGCTATAGTAACACAAACAAAAGTTTTGGTGAAATAGGGCAATATTGTAAAAACAATATTTTTGGTAATGAGTTTATGAAGAAGATATGTACTTGGAAATTGCTTGAGAAGCACTAATAATTGGTGAATGTGGACAGACAGAGGGAAATAGTCTATTAACTACAATTAAAATATGGGTGTCAAACTTTACTCATATGAGGAAACACATTCCTAAGTTTTTCCAGGGAACAGACATTCAATAAGAAACACTGCAGCCTGTTAATAAAATGTTCGCCCCTCACTGACTTTGATCTGAACTTAGAAATGCTGTAAAAGTTTCATGAACTACACTGCAAATCAACTTCAGTCTTCAGCAGGTATTGTGATGGCACTTTTTAAAAATGTGAACATTTTGAATACATATATTTAACAGAGCAAAAGAGATGCCAGCTTTTAAAACTTAAAAAATAGCCATTATTGAAAATAAAGCATGAAGTGAAAACACTTCATTGCTTGTTTTTTGGGGTTTTTTGTTGTTGTTGTTGTTTTTTTTTTTTGTTGTTGTTGTTGTTGTTTTTGTTTGTTTGTGTTTTTTTGTCTCTTGAGACAGGGTCTTGCATGTAGCTCAAGCTGGCCTTGAACCCACAGTGATAAAAATTCCAACAACATTCACACAGCTAGAAAAAGCACTCCAAAAAGTCATTAGGATCCAGAAGATCCAAGGCAACTCAAGGCAACAGAGACAAGTCGAGGGTATAATGATCCCCAAACTGAAGCTACATGATAAAGCCACTGTGTTTAAAGCAGCTTGGTCCTGGCAAAGAATAGACCTGAGTTTCAGTGGAACAGATTAGAAGGTGCAGAAACAACTCCAGACATACTAAACATCTCAGCTTTGACAAAGGAGCCAAACAGCCTCGAGGGAGGAAGGAAAGCCTCCTCAATAAATTCTGCTGGAGAAAGGGCATTTCCACCTGCCAAACATCAAAACCAGACCCGTGTCTCTCACAATGTACTAAGCTAAAATCAAAATGGATCAAAAATCTAAATATTAAAACAGAAACACTAAATCTGCTGGAAAACAAGTTAAACAGAACACTTGAAAACAGAGGTGCATGAAAAGAGTTTATGAACAAAACATCAGCAGCACAGGAACTAGCACAAAAAAATCAACAACTGGGACCTCAATTTATTTAAAAGCTTCTGCATAGAGAAATCACCAGCAAATAAAGACACACCTTATAATATTGAGAAAAAATTTACCAGCTGTTCCTCAGAAAAAGGACTTAAATATATATATAAACAGCTTAAAAAATCAGAACCTCCAAATATAAAAGCCCGTTCATAAACGGGCGTCTAAAAAGAAAGATATTTCCCAAATGAAGAAGCAAAATCAGCACACAAAGATGAAAAAAGAATGTTCGACAACACTAGTCCTTAGAAAGTTGCAGATGAATATAACTTTAAGATTCGGTATCACTCCAGTAAGAACGGCTGCTGTCATGAATCAACCAGTAACAAGTGTTGATGAGGCTGTGGGGACAAAGGAACCCTTCGGCACTGTTGGTGGGAGAGGAGCCTGATGAAATCACTGTGGAGATGCCTCAAAGAATTAGGGTTAGTGGTCCCATTTGACTCTGCTGTTTCCCTCCTTTGTGTCTTCCCAAAAGAATCAAAAGCATCGTTATTCAATGATATATGTAAACCCATGTTTATAGCAGCACAATTTGTAACAGCTAAGTCTTGGAAAGAGCCCAAATGCTCACCAACTGGAAAGTAGATAAATAGGTGGCCTTTAAAAATAAAATGGAGTATACCCAGCCATAAAGAATGGTGAATTAGAGATATTGACTGCTTAATGGATGCATACACAATCTTAAGTGAAATAAGTAGGACACATATAAATGCCAAATAGTTTCTCTGGCGTGAGAAACTGCAAGAGTGAATAAGGTCCAAAATGAATAAAAGATAATGTAAAATAGAAGGTAATGACCCAACAGGATAGCAAAAGTGGGGAGGAGGGGCGGAGGAAAGGAAAGAAAGGAGGTGAAAACATGAAAAAGAAGGAAAAAGCAGAAACAAACGTTTTGTAATAGGGAAGGTGGAGAGGAAGACAAGATAGGGGGATGGGGAAAAAACAGAAACCGAGATAGCTCATGTACAGGTACAGATCCCCTAAGATGAATACGATTATCATATACAAGTATAACGCATAAACTTAAAGAGAAAGAAAAAAACAAAAACCGTATTGCTATCGGGAGCGCCGGTTACAAGTGGCACCAATTAAGTGTGCGCAGGTTCTGAGCTGCCACTTCTCCTTCTGGAGATAAACTCCTGGTTCTTCTTACCGTCAGCAAGAACCGAATGAAGCAAGTGAAAGTCCGTGGCAAAGTTATTTGAAAAAGTAGAAGCGAAGAGCAAGGGAAACTGGCAGAGCGAACTCGGGCCAAGTAAAGGAGGAAGAGCAAGACGAGAGGACGCCCTGGAGGACGCAGGGCGGGCTGTCTCAGGCAGGACACAGTAAGCGCTCTTGGTGCTGGCTCATTTCATGCAGTTCAAGGCCTCTGGGGCCTAGGCGAACTTCCACATCCGGGTCCTGAGTGGTGGGGCTGGGACCCCGCCCGGCAGGCTGAGGTCCGGTCCAGGTTTCCTATTGAGGAGCTCCCAATAGGAACCCAGGCTCGGGGCTTTGGGATCTGTTACACTCCTGGGCTCCAGGGTCTCTGTGGACAGATCACACCGACTCCCCAGCCAGCTTCACCACGCCCAAATCTCCGGCGTCATTACTGTTTGTTTTCCTTGAGTTTCCAATATACCCCTTCTTTGAGTAAGTGAACCCACTCTCTAGGCAACTTAGAACTGGCTACTTATTTTTACTATTCTGAAAACAAACACTACTTTTAAAGACCACATCACTGGGAGAAGTTTTCATTTTCTCAATATAAATCACTGATACATCTTGTCTGACTTGATAGTTTCAAATATTCAGTTCTATGACTTTATATTTTATTTCTATTGTAATTTATTATAGGTTTATTGTTAATGAAGAAACTTCATATTTAAATAAAAGATGCCAAGATATTTTGGAGTGTTCTAATATTGCCTGTTCATATCACTCACCAAATGGGAAAAGTGATATGTTCACCCTCTCCTGGTGGATCTGACAGAGGAATGCCACCGTGTGTGACGCGCACAAAAGATGCATATTCATGCTTGTGTAAGTGGAGCCAGAAACTACAAGAACGCACCAATGGTAAAAGAAAAAGCAGCTACTTTTACTGAAGTTAATGTGGAAAGTGTGCACAGTGGAAACAAAACAAGTGGCCCAGATGGGGAAAGGGTGCCAGCACGGCCGGTGCACGGGAAGGGGGATAAACCAGGCCTTCAGAGTGAGAAGACACGGACCCTGTCTCCATGCCTCCCATGGGGCCTTGACAAGTGTGACCGACACAGCGATGAGCAGGTGCAGAGCCACCTCCGAGGCAGCCAGTGGGCGTGACTCCCACAGTTCACTGTTCAGTCACATGCATGACGTGGAGTCTCCATGCATGAGCCTTTAATAGAGTTTGAGTGGGGACAAGGGTACTGTAGGTCATGCCATGCACTTTAGCATGCATGTGCTCTGGCCAAGAGCTTTGGAGATTTCTTGGGCGTTTTGTTCTCTGCTTCTTTGAGGATTGTGCAGGAGTACTGGCCCTGGAATATTCCTCAAATTCAGTTAGCTGGAGGGGACCACAGCCCCGTTTATGCTGCCTGTACAGAGAAGGAATACTGAATGCTTTTCGGTGCTTGGGGCACTTGATCCTTTCTTTTCCCTAGTTTTGAGCTAGGAGATCAGTGTTTTAGGCAGCTAAATTAGAGAGCTATGAGAGGCAGTTACACAGTGCCCGGCCCACTAGAGAGTCAGTACAGAGGTGAGAATACTTCAGAATTGTAGCTGGAGATGCATTTGAAGAAGACGAGACCTTGAGATTAAAGTTGTAATGGCCATATTCACATATTTTGCTTGGAGATGAAGAAAGTTTGAGATCACACTGTACTTGATACCTATCTTTGGAATTTCCCATGGAAGTAGACCATTCCCTTGTAGGAGTGGACTGTCCTCCCTCACTCACTAGGACTAAAGATAATACCAAGACTATAGATGACCAGATTCCACAGATTTCTACCTCCTGAGACAATAAAAGACCTCCAGTGCCCAGCTGTGTACACCTCATTCTCTTAAGCACTTACGTTCCCCCTTGAGTGCCTCCTGCATCTCTCAAGAAAACTTCCCCACTCTTAACCTCCATCATTCCTTAGAATCCAATCCTCAGTTTCAGGAAACATCAACTCAGAAGATCTGACAGCCAGCAATTTGAGAGTGATTATCTGTCCAATATGATTAGCACTGGGGTGTCAAACCTGTCAAACAACCTAAAGTAATCTGTCAAAGTCGCAAGAGACAAGGTACATGCGTAGAATAGAGTTGAAGATGGTTCCTACACTTCCTGAGCTCTCGGCAGAGAATCAATCAGCAGTACGTTATTGTTAGTTCTTATTTACATCTGGCACAAAACCAAGTGAGTCTTTGATAAGACAGTGTAATTCTAGTGCCAGAACAAGTGAACTTTTGATAGCTCATCCCAGATGCCTCATTTTCATGAGAGAGAAGCGATTGTAGGCATTCCACACACAAAGGAATCCCTTTAGCTTCTTGCAGCCGAATATACTTTTTTCTGTCTTCAGTAAGTGTACGTTCTCTTTACCTTTTCTATGTGTTTTGTCCTATTCTTCACCAAACACAATAAAAATGGTGGAAAAAAATTTCCCAGGACTCAAATTCAGTAGCAATTTTGTCATAGGGTAGCCTGTTTCTGAGAGTGACCTACCAACTCAGCCTTACTGGGCTCGGGCTTGAGCCTCTGTCCCGGAGCTGGACTCCAGGTTCTTCTCTTCTCGAAGAAAGAATTGAACAAAACAAGCAAAAAGCTATGGTGACGCTCATTTAAGAAAGCAAAAGTGAAAAAGAAAGAAAGCGAGAAGGAAGAGTGAGGAAGAAACCGGGCATAGCACAGCTTGGGCGTAGTAGGCATAATAAAAAGCAGACTAGGGTAAGAGGAAAGATAAAGTACACACTACATTCCAAAGAATGTAGTATCGACTGCCGTGCAAAGGTACAGCAGCAGCCTCTTCCTGGCTTGCCTGGCTGTCAAAATCTCAAGGAAACCTGCAAAAACTTCTGCATCTTGGTCTTGAGAGGCAGTTCTGGGATTCCACAGCTCAGGCTGACATCAAGTCTAGGCCATTCTATGGCAAATATTCTTGAGTTTTTGTGCGATACTCACATTCAGGCCTTTTGGACTTTTCTGCTCATGAATCCAGAGTCTTGTAATGAATAGGTCATGCCTACTCTCCTAGCCAACTTTTGCATCATCCTTATCTCCTATTTCAGTTTGAGATAGAATATTTTCACGTTTACTCAAATTTGTGTCACCATGGACGGGTGTTTCTGTAGAAAACCTGATGTTATCTTCCCTATAGAATATCAATAATTCTAGTCTTTTATTCAACTAGCCAGTTTGAAAATTATTAGAACACTGAGCTTGCTTAGCTTTCAAAGAATAAAAGTTATACATTTATGCTTCTGTAGAACTTACATCAAAGTACTGAAAAGTCAGTACTTTTTTCTGTAGCTTATGATTTCTCCAGCTAGAAACTTCACTTCTCACTACAGGCAAACACAGAGCACAAGTGGAAGCAGTCTTGTAGTTCTCACACACTGAAGCTCAGCTGTTTCTCTCAAGGAAGATACTCAGTAAAAACTGGGGCTGGCTTTCCCTCCATGAGTCCACATCAAAGTTAACCCTAGTTCAGTGTCTGAACCCAGAGAGAAGTTGTTGTGTGTTCAGAGAGTTTGGTGTGGAGAAAAATCATTCACAAAATCATCTCATTCAAGATTATGTCATCCAGAATTTTCCCTCCCTCTTCTTCTTTTCAAGGAAAACGTAGAGAAAAGTAAAAGGAGTTGGCACAGTTGCTGCTGGCTTCACTAGCATGAATATTTGATCTGCAGAGCACTTGCCAAGTTTCCTACAGACAAAGAAGCCCTGAAATATGAATCTTTGAGTCAATTCATCAAAAAAACAAATATTACATATAAATTAGTTTAAGGAAGAGAAAATCACATTCATTAACTTTCATAGTTATTTTGAAACAAAACAAACCCCTCCTACTTCTGCCAAACTATTTGGCATAAACACAAAATTGGTTACATGTTAGGACTTAAGGGTTTAATGCTGAATTTATATTTCTACATCAGTTGGATTAACTTCATATTCAAGTTCTCTGAGTTTATAATTTGAAATCTTAAAATTACATTCTTAAGAGTGTATTTAACTTCCAGAAGCTTTGTATTAAAAGAAAAGAAATTTGGAAATGTTAGTGTCAGGGGCATTTTAACAACACCATGAAAAAGCAGGAAGTTTTCACAGGACACTGTGTAAGTACACAATTGTCAGGCTTTCCTTTCTTTTTCTTTAAAATTAATCATAAATTAAATGGGTTTTGGGGGTTTTGAGGTTCTTTTCCTTAGTATTCCAACAGGTACAAAATCTAAGTCTTCAGAGCTATCACTACAGTGACACCAGCCGTCGAGACTTTAGGCTATCTACATGCAGAGAGTCATAGGAATATTTTATAATCACTGACATTCATAGAAAAGGAACTTTGTCACAGCAAGTTCTCGAAGCATTTTTGTATCTAATAATTCATAATAATCCCAGGTAGAAATGACTCTTTTTCCAAATGAGAAAACTAAAATGTGTGGAAGTGAATTAGCTCCTGATCATGTAAAGGTACTTGTATTTTTCAACTTGTCAATTTAAATTCATAGTACGCTAAAGTGGGAAACTTGGAGATCTGCTGTCTAGTTACCCCCAGTGAAAATGTTGAGCTGCAGCTGCTAGAAATATTACTGGCAGACAGCCTCCAGGCCAAGGGCCCAAGAAGATCGTCACAATGCAGACAGCTCCATCCCTTGGAGGGGCCAAGTCTGTGACTGATGGGGCAGCTGCAGAGACTTGCCCACTCCTCCCATGGCAGGTGAAATCTGGCTGGCCTTCAGCTGCAAGGCCTAATATCAGGCCCACACTGAGTCTTGACTCCCCTCAATACCTTGTCCTGCTTTTCTCCCTGCCAAAGACATTGACTGTAAGAACACTTCCTAATAAACATCTCACATAATGCTCTCCACCTCGCCATCTGCTTCCCAGAGAACACAACTTGAATGATATTTCTGCACAATAACACTTGAGCTGTGCTATGTAATTCTAATCATTCTATATAATGTTTGATTAGCATATCAATGATGTATAAGCTTGAGTGAAAATTTCATATTCAAATAGGTGTCTTGTTTTCATTGGAGAGCTGCTTTTTTAATCTGATGGCTAATTTTCACTGAGTTTAGGGTTCCTGTCCTAAAGACTTCTTATTGTATCTCGGTTTAGAAAATTCGCTAAACTGTCTCACTGTCAATCCTCCTATCTCCTCTAAACTGATGGCTCCTTATTTTCTGTGCCCCTGAGGGACAGGGAATGGGCAGTGTGAGCTCTAAATCGAGCTCACAAACTGACCCAAAATCCACTCTGAATGGCACGCCATGGTTTCTCATAGATCACTTGTTAAGTAGACCTCGAGATTATTTTCATCCACATCGTAGTCTGTAACTTTCCACAAGCAAAATAACAATGGAATAGTAATACAGTTTTTCTTTTTTGAAATGGATAAAATATTGCAGTCTCTATTTTATAATTTTCTTATCAAACAGATAAAAGAGATACAGTTGATTGAAGAACCCATCATCAAATGCAAAGATCACCTTTTAGTTATCCCTGCTGTTATCTGGATCTCTTTCTTCTCTCTATAAAGCTTCTATAATATAGTTCACTAAAAAAAGAAGGAACCAAAGACTTAAGCTACTGTGATTCCTGTCTCTCATTAAAACTTTGGTGGAATCAAATAGTACATATAAGTAAATATAAGTAATTAGTTAAAGTTAATGTTTAAGGTATTTTAATGAGAGTTTTATACATATGACCTATCTTCATAAGGTGGACAAGTATTCTAAATAAAGTTAAGTAGAAAGGCCATTTTTGTATTTCATACCTCTAGCAGACAACCTTACTTTTAGAAAGATAAGCTAAGAAATGAGATTTACAGTCAATAGTAGTGAAGGCACAGTTTGAACTTCGGTATCTGGGTCACTGGCTCAACTCCTTCTCTTGTCCTATCAGTCCTGCATGGGCGGCCTCATCACAGTTTTTCATTACACTGTCCCATGGGACAAACTAACAGCTAAGTAAATATTTATAAGAATTCTTGGCCCTAAAAGCAAATGGTCTACATTTCTACATGAAAGATGTTATTGAAAAAATAACTCTTGGTAAAATAATTTATCTTCTGTGTTGTAAACTGAATTGCATGCCGCTGTGCACCTATATAAATGTCCTCATTTCCAGAACCAGTGAACGTCAGTTTACTGGCCACAGATGCTTTGTATATAAAAGAATCTGAGTGAGGAGGTGACCCTGGAGTAAGCAGTGGGCCCCGTGTGAGCACAGAGCTCCCGCGGCGGTCAGGACTGTGCTCACGTTGGCAGCACGTATGCTGAGAAGCGTCAGCAGTGCAGGAGATGAGCCACTGGACGCAGGGAACGCAGGCACAGACAGAGACAGAGAGGGACAGGTGGGGACACAGAGATGCGCAGAAGCCATGGTGCTAGCTCCAAACAAAAGCAACAAAGACAAAAGAAACTCCAAGCCTGAAGTCTGTCCTTATTCCATTCCCAAATAGAAACTATCATTTCAAGAATTATCTTCTTTTAATGCACCTAGTTGGTCTTTCCGCTTGCTCAAGATCATTTCCTCTCACCCGAAGGCACCTTAATTTGACTTTCTATACCAGTAAACATCTATGATACCATTCCTGGTATTCTCCCCATTTTTTTTCAGATTTTATGTAGAATTTGTTTCACCTCAAATAGTGTCCTAATTCAATTCTATCTTAATGCTACCACGCAATCTCTGAACTTCCTATAAAAGTTTTATACCATGTCTTCTCTGTGGACCACCAAACATGCAGTTACACATATCAGCTTTGAAGACATGTACAGGTCTGTATGTATCTCTGGAGGACACAAAGTCCAAGATTCCTGAGTGAATAGTCAACAGCTCCTGAGACTCACATGTGTTTCGTTTCTCCCTCACTGTGTTCTAGAAGAAATGGACTTAATTGAGCTTCATGTGTCTCTGCTAATGAGTAAGACCCTCCTCAGATAAAGGTCTTGTGAATTAAAATGCCCTGAAGAGAAGACAGTAAACTAACTGGCTCCAAAGAAAGTTATTGTGGGAGCAGCCAAGGAATGAGTCTTAAAAATTGTAGCAAAATACGGGAAAAAATTCTTGCTCATGCTCAGGTGACTCCTCTTTTCCTCTCTCTCTCTCTCTCTGATGTATGTGTGGGATTCAGGAGGAAACATTGTCTACTTTCCAGTCTTGGTGTAATAATTGCTACAGTACATTGTCAGCTACTGTATTAGAAATATGCTTGAACAAAAATTCCTAGGATTCTACTGAAGAGTATTGAAAAACATTCCTACTTGTGCTTTAGTGAGCAAAAAAGAACATATTCTGAGCAGTCACAAGTATTAATAAATATTGACATAATTTTGATATTTCTTCAAAATAGCCACATTTCTTCCATGCTGTTTTTATCTTAATTACTCATAGATAAAATTATATGTGGAAATAGAATGCTAGATATATTACATAAATAGATATATTGCATAAATAAGTTGTTATATTTATTTATTGCATAAATAAATTACTTATCCTGTACAAAGGCACAGGACTTTGTGAGCAGATCGGAGGAGGGTATGCTCCAGGGCTACAGAAGGAACAGTCTGACAACTAGACCCACACAAGTCAACCCGTTAGCGGTGCCCACGGCTGTGGCGTGGTTTTCTTGCTGGGACCCAAATCTCTACTCAGCTTCCATCACGTTCTCACCCTCTTTCATTCTGAAGACCAGGTGCTTGCCATCCAGCTGCGCCATCTGAGCCGAGCAGCTGAGACACCAGGAGCCATTCGTGTCTGGCCCACTATTCACCACGGACAAGACACCAGGCTCTGGGTGTCAGGATGGAGTTTTCATGAGATTTCTCCCCGTAGATGGACTTCCATCAGTGCTTCTGTGGCATGAGAAGTAGCACCATGGTGCATAAATCCTGGAATAATACTGAGAAAATATGAACTCTTTTAACCAAATCTTTTTTCTCCAGTGTTCAGAGGATGCACATTTTCTACTGCCTTTGGAGCATTTTCTGCAAACAGCTGGAGATGGCCCAACAGCCAGCAACTTCAAAGCACACAGTGAGGTTTTCCAGGCTTGGCAGTGGATGACCACACCGGGGCCCCCGTGTCAGCAAAGCCTTAGTATGATAGAAGACTGGGCTCTAGGGAGGAAAGCAGGTCAGAAGAAGGGTGTTACCGGGATGGGATTGGTTGCTGACTAGGAAGAGGCTTAGGATAGACTATGCTTTGTTTTTTGGTTGGTCTAACCCAGGGTCTTGTGCAGGCTAGACAAGTGCTCTACAGCTGGGCTCCACCCTCAACCCAGGAAAGTGCCTTCTCTCTCTACGAAGTTAATTTATAGTTGGAGTCAGGTAGCTGTAAGTCAGAAAGAAGATAGCCCTAGATACTGAATCTGTAAGTACATAATGCTGAGGGCCCTGCATTCCAGAGATGGGAGACACAAATATTTCTTGCCTAAAATACACAATACGTCATACTTGATACAGCATCCAAAGTTAATTGAGATGACAAAATTAAAATGTACTTATGTAATTGGAACTAATTATAGTAATGTACATTTTACTACATTAAACTGTGTCAAAGTTTTTTCATTAACTTAAGATTTTGAAATATTTGTTTCTTTTTAATTATTGTTAACTCATCTTGCCCAAATAAATTTTAGATTTTATTATATTTAAATTCTATACATTATTAGTATATAGTTTTTGAGCATCTAATCTTATGAATTATAAAACTTTTAAAATATTTAAAATAGTCTGCCTGTTATTTAGCCCAAGCAATAGCAACTGTTGTATGTAGTACCCACGTATGGTCAGCCTGATCCCTAACTCCTGCATGGAAGATTTATACTATAGCCTAATGAGCAATTTTATAAGTAGAAGTAATAATGATGAACTCTATACTGTTCCCATTTAAAAAGCGATAATTCATTTTAGATTGATTGTATATGCAAAAGCCAAGATTTTCTGACGCCAGGTTCTATGTCATTGTATTATTACTGAAGCATTTGTTTGTAAAATCTAGAAAGAAATGAGGAAAGTGCATCTACTTCCTTGATTATTCCTGCAAAAATTATGATAGAATTTTAAAACAAGAACAGTAAAGAAAGTGATAGAAAGAAAACGTTAAGACTTAAAAATTGTACAGGTGAGAAATCACTGCTTTGTCAGACCAGGGAGAAACAAATGTAAAACTAGCACTGGAAAAAACCTCACAGAAACATACAGGGTGCGAGGGTTGTTGGCCTCCGGTTCCTCTACAGAGTGCATGTAGGCAGAGTGGGAATCAGAAATTCACAGGAAGAGTTCCCAGCTCAATTACCTAGTGCTCTTCAGGTGGTCAGTGAGATGTCTATGGGATAGATTGGACTTAATGTGCATTCATTTTAATGTCTGATGAATTAGGTGTACAGTATATAAAATCACACATCATGGAAAAATTTACCCACTGAGTATTTGTCAATGATAGTAGCAAATAATAGCAGAAACCTTTCGCTGCTCACTGTGAGTATTGTTACATAGGATTATTTCCTTTTGTGTTGAGGTTTGATCCGCTGTCTATGCAGCCGGATGATTCCCTTCCCATCATATGAACAGGAGATCAGAAGCTCCCCTCTGGGAACGCCTGTCCAAGAGTCTGTTCATGTGAGGTCAGTAAGCAGTGGCGACCATGGCTACCAAGATGAATGCAGGAAGTTTCAGGGAAAACTGGCTCTGTTAACCCTTTTCACCCAACTGAAATAGCAACATTTAGACTTAGATTCCCTTGAAAATTTTATTCTTGCTAAAAATTGTAAGAGAAAATAATTATAGAATCCGACATTTCAAAATTACCAAGAAAACAGCTGGGAACCATTCCAGGGCAGATTATAGAAACAGCCACGGAGTCTGCTCCTCACAGCACCCTACAGTGTGGCGCTGCAGACCTGCTCATTCAGCGTGGGGGCTGTTTCTCCACCCTGCATATCAGGCTTTGCTCTGTGGTTTTCTTTGGCCAACGAAATCCTCACCAATATGATGCAAAACAGATGCTTAAACATCACGTGTGCATCAGGCCTTGCTTCCTCTCTGTACTTGGAATCCTAAGAGCATCATGGAAATAAACTCACAGAAGTCTCTAGAATTTGAGGGGAAGAGAACAGAGATGCTCAGCCTGCTGATCACTGCACGTGAGGCGCTAGGTCGTCCAGCTGCAGCCAATGTGGCTGCTGATCACAGACATGTGAGTTAATTGCCCAGACCCAGCTAGACTCCAAGGAAGCCACAGAATTAGGATAATGCAGATATTCTTCACTTAACACTCTATCTGTTTAACAAGTGTAAGATTTATGATTCACTGTTCAGCCTTAACAACCACTCTTTTTCTTTGTACAGTTGTCAGAATCTTGTTTATGGAATCATAATGTCTTTTTTGTATAATCTATCTTATTTATACCATACTGTAATTGTTGCTCATTGTACTGTACAACACAGTATTGTATTTTCTGTTCTGTCTTATAGTACTGCAGCTAAGAGTTGTATAAATCAAAGCAAAGTCATCAAGTTGGAATTTCCTTTGAATCTGTTCTGACTCTTGTGATGTAAATGCCATACACTCTCCCTCACTTAGAGACCTGGTTGCAGAAATGGCACTCAGCTGTGAAACAACAAATGTCTGTATAAAAGGTTACTGTTTTAAAAGACTCATCTTGAACTTGCTTTGTTTACTACAAAGCAAGAACTGATACCCAAGCTGACCCCTAGGTGTATTGATACCCACTATGGCATGAGAGTTATTCTTGTACACGTGATTTTCCACTAGCTTTGTTGCCTCTAATCTTAAGTAGGAGAAAAGAAAAGTCAATCTTAACTTGCGTTTGCGAAATGCTTGACTACAAAACTGAGAACAAACAGAACTGTTTAAAAAGTAAAAGAACTAGGAAAACACAAAACTCGTAAAGAGAAAATTCTAAGGCATGAAAACTGACTTGTCCTAAGAAAGATAAGAAAGGTTTTTCATTACATAATAGTAAGATGAAATTATAAAAATGTAGGCTTCAAGAACGAAGAAGTGCTATTGAAAAGTATAAGTATGATAAGTGAAGTAGAAAACTGGATAGAAACAATTGAGAAAATCTGTGAAGAGACAAAACAAGAAAATAGAGGCTGGGGAGGCAGCTCAGGGGTGGAGTGTGTACCTGGCCCAAGGTCCTGAGTTTGATCTCTAGTAAAGAGGAAAAAAAGTACGAGAAAATCCGTGAATCAGTTTAGGAGGCCAGATGTGAATAATCATTTCAGAGAAAGCAGAAAAATAAATCGGGATTTTTAGGAAGTTGAGAAAATAAATTTTCATATTACTACATAACAATTTACAAAAGATAAACACATGATTTTTGAAATTTCATAACTCAAGAAATAAAGACAAAATGCTAAATTTTTACAGTGAGGAGAGTTCAGAAAAAAATTATATGCAGACTATTGGAGTAAGAATATTATGTGACTGTTAAGTAAGTAGCTTTTTACTTACACCCTTGTAATTTCAGTAGGTAAACGAACAAGTTTAGTGGAAGTTAAAAAATGGAAAAAATCATTGAAAGCTAAAATTCAGTGACAATTAAAAACCTTAAAATACTGTAAGAGAAAAAATTCTACACTAGAATTATACACCCAGCCAAGCTCATTATCACGTGTGGGGAACTGACATTCTCAGGCACGTGTGGTTGTGAAGGTCTTACTCTCCACATAGCTTTTCTCAGGAAGTGACTACAGGAGGTGTTTCTCCATAGGGAAGATAAAACGAAAAAGGGAGGGAGCGTTGTCTCAGGAAACAACAGATTCATCTCGGGATGATGGAGGCCGTCAGCAGGACTCAAAGCCAGCGCACAGGCCGGCCCGGCGGGGTGAGCACCCGGCGAACAGCTTTGGGAACGAGACAAAACGAATGGCTTTCCAGAGGCATCTGGAACCCGTGGCAGGGGAAGAACAGGAATGTCCATGTTTTGTCTGTGAATCTAGGGATTGTGAAGTTGAATTTGATGTGCAGGCCTTATGGGGAAAAAATACTCTGATACTGAAAAATCAAGCTATGCATGTATGATATGCATATTCCTGATAAGACAGTATCTCAAAAATGTCATTTTTAAAACATAAACTGTTTACACAACTACTGATTCTGACATATTTTCACATATTTTATATTCAGCCAAAACTGAATGAGTAGGTTTCTATAGGCTGCTTTTCTTCAAAGTTAGTCAGTTACATGAATTTAATTCCTCAAAAAACAAGAAGTTAGGGAATGTTTTATAATGAATGATCCATGCTACTGTAACAGCATTTTCCTTGGGGAGGGCAGTGCTAGAAAGACACTAAGGTTTTAGTTGTTGCCAAGAGCCTGGGAGCCCAAACTCCCTGCACTTCACGCCACAGCTCTGGGGGCACTGGAGCTTCTGATGAAGTCTGTTGATCCTAAACCAAAACTAGAGTGCACTGATTCTAGAACAGCTGCCTTACAAATTTCAAGATGCAAAAACTCACCAGTTCTTTCTGTACAGTTACTAGGCAGCACCGCTACAATTTACTCTGCCCCATGGTAAATATTTTTAAATATACATCATGTTTCATCTCGCATTGCTTAGACACCCCCTTCCCCAGCGAACGTTGAGGCTGGCCGTGTCCTTTGGAAACCCCCAACTCTCGCAGAGGGGAGGGGAAGAAGAAAAACATTCCATGCGCTTATCTGTTTTCTCAGACCCCCGGGGAGCGCTCTGAGATTTCAGTGAACACCTGTTTTCTCAAGTCTTGAAGGCTTGTTTTTGGTGAGTTTTAAATTTTTTTTTAAGTAAAGTCATGACTGAAATAGACGAGTTAATACTTCAAGAAGTGATCATGATAAAGAAGTAGTAGAAGCCTAATAACTGAGCCAGATTGAAGGTTAAAAATTGCATTTCAGGAAAAAATAAACAAAGTTGGAGGAACATTTTTACATTTCACTTTAGTAAAATGATCCAATACTAATAATTCAAGTATATTAGAGAAATCTCTGCTGAGTCAACCTAATTCTTATAATTAGTAAAAATGAAGAGTAATATAGTAGACCATAATAAAGTTAAATAATGTGGCTCTTGTCAAGGTGTGTAGCTGAATAAACACATTTTAATGTATTTATCTTATATTTAAAATTATTAATTTATAATAATTGTAATTATTTTTAATTCATTACTATTAATATATTATCACTAACTCTGTTTATCATTCTTATAAAATGTCAAGCAAAGACCAAGCTGGAGTTTTTGTTTAACCTGCATAACCAAATCTTTTGCTTTAGATTTACATGACAACATTCATATCAGTTGAATATTTTCGAAGAACCCATTTTTCTAGGCCCTTTTTATGCATCAATGTAGAGACCAGTGAATAATCATATTATAATGGGCAATGAGCTACTAAGACCAGTTAAAGTATGTACAGCAATGGATATTACTTCATTATTTGCTTGGCAGGTACCCTTAGTTTAGTACAGTCCAATCTTATTTTTCTTTAGAATGTGCAAGATTCGGGGGATAGAGAACTTTAATGCATCCCTCACTTACCTGTGCATTTTATCCACTGCAGCTGTGGTGAATTTGGTTCCATCAACTCAACTCAGAACTGCCCAGCAAATTAGCAAAGCTCTGGATGTCTGTGTGGATGAATGACATAGAGGTCAAAAAGTGAGGGAGGAAGACCGATCCTAGATGTGAGTAGCGCCAGCCAATCGGCTTGTAGAATGGAACCGTGATAGCTCAGTTTGGTTCTGTGGGGAAGCATTCACAGCAGCCTGCTGACAAGGCAAAGCAGCCCCCAGGCCAAGAGCTAATTTAGGGTTTAGCTTAGAAGTGAAAGAAAACACAGAAGATCAAAAATGAGGACAAAAATGGCAGCAGAAGGCCCTCCGAGCAGCGAGGGTGTTTCCACCCTCAGAACCAGTCTGGACACAGTTAACAGGCCTCTTTTTTTAAAAAAAAATCTTTATTGGTACATTGCATACAGGCATCATGACTGCACTCCATAATGGGGATTTGTACCAGTATAAGACACAACTTAATTCTCACTTTTTCCCATAGCCCTACCCACCCTACCACCCCCCCATATACATAAAATTTGTTTCCTTACTTTTTTGTTATAATCTCATTATTTTTCCCCCTTCACCCTATTTTACTTTGAGCATTTTCTATTTCACAATATATAACATACAATTCTCTTTACCAGCTTCTTTCAATGCAGTTCTCTGTAAAAAAAGAAAGAAAGAAAAGAAAAGAAAGTTAAAAACTATGTATTTTTAAATTCTGAACCCACAATGTCCCTGTTTAAAACATGGCACCACACTTTGCCTGAATATATGAGACCAAGACAAAAAAACAAGAAAAACAAACAAAAAAAAAACCACACTGGACTTCTGTCTCCTCTTGGTGGGCCTCTACTAAGAACTTTTTCCTATTAGTGTTTTGTTTCTTTTTTTTTTTTTTTTTTTTTTTTTTTTTTTTTTTTTTTTT
>PVIR01000781.1:0-38035 GCA_004026965.1 Petromus typicus | reverse complement strand
TGCTTCTGGGGTGACTCTCCACAGCCGTAGTATGTGGTTACCAGGGGATCGAACCCAGCTTCTTGCACTTGCAAGACAGGCACCAAAACCACTGAGCTAAATCCCTGGCCCTCCTATTAGTGTTTTCAATAAAAACTTTCCTAAATATTTCTTTTTGTCCATGATTTTAATTCTCTAACTTCATGAGACAAAGACCTCAGATATACAAAATTAACTGTTTCATATTTGGAAATTCCTGAGCTGAACAAAAAGAGAAAGAAATCTTTCCCCATTTCTTTGGAGAAGCTCCTGTCTTGCCAACTGCCTTCAGACTCTGATTTCCAGCTCCTTCAGGGTTTTGTGCAGCCAGCATCTAGTTATCCTGGTGACCACAATAAGCTTCTGATCATGTGACTGTCACCATTTACAGAATCCTCAGTCTCTAATTGTAATCCAAATAGAAAGTAAAGAAGGTCAGGAAAACACAGGAAGAATAATTTTATATATATATATATACATATGTATATATGTATATATATGTATATATGTATATGTATGTATATGTATATATATGTATATGTATATATATGTATATATGTGTGTATATATATGTATATATGTATATATATGTATATATATATATATATATCATCATTAGTGCTGATTTGAAAATCCAAACCTAATACAAAAGGAATAAGGAAGCAACTGTAGGTTGTCTCATGACCTTAAAATGGTGTAAGCAATGGGAGTTTTATAAAGCATAAACCAGTATCAATGAGCAGAACAGATTAAAGGGGTAATGTGACTGTTTACATTAAGGAACATGGTGTCTTTGACTCATGTCGTCCTTGATTTAACCAGCGGTGGAGAGCAATGAGGTCCTAGCAAGATGACAAACATTAATAAAACTGAGAGGTTTAGATTTTGGCTATGTGTGCACGTGTGTGTCTATGTGCATGTGTGCGTGCGTGTGTATGCGTGTATGTGATGGGGTAAAATATCTACTCGTCCACAACCAGCAAGAGGAACAGAAAAACATGAACAGGAAAGGGAGCTCGAGGAACAGCTACAGGTCTGAAACCTCAGGCCCCCGCGCAAGCTTTCGCTACTTGACTTTAGCACTCTCTTCAAGACGACTACTGTGAACCAGCAGGAATTTAAGGCAGGAGAACCTGATGAAATGGTCTGAAGTATTGTAATCCATGTAGCCAGCAGTGATAAACGGCGTTTCTAAAATGACGGAAATCTTTTTTTTCTGACATTCCTCCACTTGAGTGCCCATGATAATGAATGTGAACATATCCAATCTCTTTTCCATGTAGATCAGTCAGTGATGCCTTTCCCAAACTCTGTGACCTTACTTGGCTGAAATACTAAGACCCTGTATGGCAGAGTGAGTAAATTACTCATCCATATGTGGTATATTTTTCATATCCTGGAAAAAGAAGATTCCTCAGAGAATTTTAGTCCGCGCAATATGTTTTACTTCTCTGGCTCAGCATCTAATTGGACGTTTTGAGAATAAAATCAACACCACTCAGTGTGTGGATAGAAAGTGGCATTCTACAGGACAATTTGAAGTGAGGATTTCTAAGTATCATAAAAAGTAATTATGACAATCTATCTTGAGCCTCCAAATAAACATTCCTACATAAAACTCACAGACTTACTGAGGAAAAGCTGAAAGTTTCTATAAACTGGAAATAATGTGACCTACACAAAATACTTAGAATTGTGTCATTGGAGTGGACAAGGTAACTTGGTTTTAATAGATGCTTTCCCATTCTATTTTTAAGACCTATAAATAACTTAAAGAAAAGATTGTATGAAAACAAAAATAATAAGATCATGGAAAAACAAAATGAGATATATGGCCTTTAGTAAAAATGCATCTTTTGCTTTTGTCCATACCTAGAAGATAAACAGACGCGACACTGTGAGCTGTACCCTTGTGTTTCACATAGTTATATGGATAAGGAAATTATTGTCTGGGTCAAATTCCAACCCATAAGTTATAATGAAACATGACAAAAGTAGGAGCTGAGCGGAGTGGGAGGGCGAGAAAGAAAGGAGATGGAAGAAGAATCGAGACAAGCTCTGTAGAGGACCAGCCCCACACAGGAGTGGAAGCACTACGTAGTGCACGTATGTACTGATAAACTGCAAAGAGAGAGAGGCACGAAGAGAGGCGGCGGGAGTGAAAGCGGAGCAGGGGAGGAGCTGCAGTGGGCATGCACAACCCTCCTCAAGGAAGGCGGTCATTCTACACTGCAGACCTGTACTAATAAAAGTAAAAACTGAAAAAGTCATGGCAAAAACATAACCTATTACCGGGCTGTAGCCAAAAGTTGGGGGTAGGAGAAACTTACTTCATTATAAAGGAACATACTTACTAAAAACAAGAAAGAGTATTTCAAACGTATTGCTTTTTCTGTGGTTGCATATCACATGCTAAGATGATGTTCTCTCCTGGTTATGTAGCTGTCCGATAAATGCCATCCACACTGAGAAGCAATTTTTGCTGTTAATTGAACCGGAGCAAGATTTCTCCTTTACTACATCACTGGGCGACAAGTAGGGCAATTAAAAATGAATAAAGAGGTTTAAAGAGCTATGAAAGAAGTCCCACCAAGGAAGTTCTTTGTTCTAGGTCTACTGCCCCTGCCGCGCTGAGCGGAAAGGAAGGCGATGTCTAACCGGAGCAGGCCGGGAGAGCTGGCAACGAGCGTCCGGAGCGAGGGCAGCAGGGAGCTGGCTTCCAGCGTGGACGGCAGGTCCGCACACCCTTCTGATGCAGAGCAGGTGCGGCTTCGGGGCCGGGAGGGCAGAGCGCCGGGACTGCACTCTCCGACTCAGTACCCCACTGCTCTCGGGGTGCGTGTTTAATCTCCGCTCTGTGTCAGCGGTACGACTCGAGCGACAGAGAGCGCCCAGCCGGATGGCAACCGGGTGGAGGCCATCTGCAGTGGAGACGAGCGGAAAAGACTACGGACACCTCGAACGGGAAACACTAAAAGCATGCATTTTATTTTGTAGTTAAGAACCATTTTTACAAACAAAAAAGTGATCTTTATTAGAAAAATGGCTTTGTTTTAATACAACGTAATCAGGTATAAACACACGCATCAAAGAAATATAATAGCCTTAAGAAGAGCAGAGCACGTTGACAGCATGACTTGCAACGTCTCTGAGAACTTACTGGGAAAAGCACACGCACAAATGTACACCCCGCACACAAATGTACAGGCTCAAGCATTTATTAAAACGATGACGTCACCAATACGCCACAAACAGTATGCCAGACATACATAAACTTTCAGATAAAGATCTCTGAAGGTTGCGGCAAATAATTAAAATGGACCCTAGTATGTTCTCACTAAGAACAAAGGCTCTAAGTCTGCCGGCTCCACTGGCGGCCGCTGACTCAAATTTCCACATGTCCTTATTACTATAAATGCTTTGTTCCCAGCGCTCCAGCTGGATTCACGAGCTAAGCCTTTTGAAATCAGTTGCTGGTAAAGTAAACAGCTTATGGCTTAGCGTAAGGACTCATGTTTCTTAGCTTTCGCGATGAGTTGCTGCCCGTGAGGACGTCCTGAACTAACATCTGAGCGAGGGCCCTGCGGAGTCCCAGCGGAGGGGCGTCCTGCAGTCTTCGGGTCCCTCCCGGTGAACTTTCCTCCTTGCAGTTACAGCCACAATGGTATCACTCTTAAATATGGACAGTAATAAAGGGAAAAGTGGAGAGGCCAAAGTGGTGAACCGTTTAACAAATTTAATAAAACGAAACAAGCTGCAGGAGGAAGTCTGCGAAGAGGTTTCCTGGTGCGATTACTCACTTCGACGACCCAGCTGGGACCCATGACGACGGAAGGTGCGTCCTGTGGTGATAAAAACTTTTAAAACCTTGATCCGATCGCCCCTCAAAAGTCAAAATCACCATAATAATAAACTCGCTTCTCTCACAAAACACATGCGAAGATTGCAGCAGCTGGAAAAATGCTATTTTTAAAACTACATGTACTCAGGGATTTTTTTTTTTCTGCTCTGAACATTCTTCGTGATCTCCTTTAGCTCTTTCCGCTGGAAAACCAGCAGAAATGCCACCGAGTAGAGACCGTATTTTATCTCGTATCTTCCTGGAAGAGCAAATGTCGGCATGCATGCCATGGCAGGCGCTCACGCAGTCTTTCTGCTGTAAGTGGGTGTGTTGAGGGCACAGTGTACCCTGTGTGCTTCCAAATGACTTACACTGGTTCCAAGCACACACGCACACGGAGTACCCCACGCGGCCCAAGCCACTTGTCCCGAGTATGGTTTTACGAGTCCCAGACACGGAGAATGCGTGCAGAGAAGACGGCATGTGTGTGCTTCCTAACCTGTACTCATTTATTTATTCCGTCCACCCCAATGCCAAACTTTAAAACTACAAGTCTCACCTGGAATAATATCTAAATGGTTTGCCCCTATAATGCGGCACCTAAAATGGACTACTACAGACTGGGTAATTTTGTAATATTTTTGGAAAATATAAACTAACAAAGCAGAGTAGAATAAGGAAATACTAACAGAAATAACAGTGATTGAGAAATTGGGTTTTTTCCCCTCAGTTTGTCAATGTGACTTTTAAAACTTCTTGAAATTACAAAGATCAGTTTAATATCAGAGGAGAACCTGAAAGACAAAAAAATTCCCAAAATCTTTTCAGGAGTAAATTAATCCCTGAGCTGTTATTTCCCAGATTTTTAAAAAAATCTTGTGAGAATCCTATTAACTTCTTAAAAGTCTCATTTACAAAAGGCACAATAGATCTATTTGCTTACAAAGCTCCTACAAACGACAGGATCTAAGGCCAGAGAAGAAATCTGTGATATGCGCTTGACCTTATTGTTTTAGTAGCTTTCAGAAACACACAGAGTCCAAGAGTTAAATTCAGTAGTTTAGGGGGTTGAGTTAAATGGGAAGTGGAGTAGAGGGGGGCCAGGAGTGTGACCAACACTAGATTTGTGCCGTGTAGCTCCAAGTATCGTCTCAGGAAAGCCACAGACCCACTTCTGCTTCCCACAGCCCAAGCAGACCAGGAAACAGAAGGGCGCGTGGGGTGGAAATGTACTTAACACAGCCACGGTGGAGACTCGAGTTACATTAAGTAATATTTATTTCAACTTTCTTTGCTTCAGTTGTCTTATTCATGAAATGAATGATAGTTATGCCCATCACCAAGAATTATTACACTCTCAAATTAACCACATACCTGGCCTAAGGCACAATCTTGAGAAATGTCAGCTATTACCTGTGTCACTAGTAACAATGTCATTACCCCAGCAGCAGCGCCAACTCTCCTGTACCAGTGCCACTGACATGTCCACTATTCCCATTTCTGCTTCTACAAGGAAGACCAGCTTATTAGGAAACACAGTATTCAGTGGGCATTTACTGGGTATCCAACACCTGCAGAATTTTTTTCCTCTACTTTTATCATTTACTCCTTTAATCTGTAATGTGAATATTTACTAAGTATCTATTAGATGGAGGTGTTACTCTAGATACAAGAATAGACATGGGGAAACAAACATACTGGGATATTTCTGATCCTTCTAGAGCTAAGCATTTTACTGGCGAGAAGGCACTATGCTTTTCTCTTTGCTGACTGCTAAGTAGGGTGAGCTACGAAGCTCACAGACAGACTGGCAGAGATGAGGTGCAGGCCCAGGTCTGCACTGCTCCACACATAAACACTGCAGAGCACACGCTAATCACTCAGGCCAGAGTAAGTGTTTAAAGGTTAACGCATTAAAGGAATCACAAAGCACAAATTCAGGGCAGCTAATCATAACCTCATAAAACCATATAAATGTTCCCAAGTCTTTGTTTTTCTTTACCAGTTGTATAAACCAGCACGAAGGAAGACGATTACAGTGCTGATGATGATGGAGAAGGAAAAGGCTAAGAAACAGGAGATGATGGGAAGAGAAAGAGGGAAGCAGAGAAGGAGAAGGAGGATGGAACAGGATTTTGACGGCATCTGCTGAAGCAGAAGATGCCTGTAGTGTATGTTCCAGCAGCTTCCCGCTTCAGCACAGGAAGATGGTGAAGGAGCCCCGTGTGTGCCAATTGGCGGGAGAGTTACCGAAATTACACTATTGAGAGAGACCCTGGCCAGTCCACATGAGTGAACTGCAAACCACGGAGAAAGCACAGAAAAATAGTCCCCATGGGCCCATTCTTCATGTGACATCATGGGGCCCGTGCTTCATACACCAGCAGGAGCCGACGGGGATACAAAACTAATCGATGAAAACCTTCACAGTCAAGACATGTCTGCCGCTGTTGCCATAAGGGGGGGAGGAGCGGGGATGGGCACAGTTGGGAGGGGGATGGGCTTCCTCACGGTCTGCCAGTGATGCGTCCTGCAGACGCGTGTTTAGTGTCTGTTAGATATGTCCCAATAGGTGCATGTCATATATGCATCATGTCATTTATTTCATGTTTAATGATATTCCACAAATTATAATTTATATACTGTATCTAATGTTTAAAGCAATGTTAAATATTTGCATTTTGATAAAATAATTTTATTTTTCTTTTAAATAGGAATTCTCCGGGTGGGTAGGGCTATGGGAAAAAATGAGAATTAAGTTGTATCTTATACTGGTACAAATCCCCATTATGGAGTGCAATCATGATGTGTATATTTAATGTACCAATAAAGATAAAAAAATAGAAATTCTCCAAATTCATGATTGTTATATTTTTTAAAAGTAGATATGTAATCATATATTCAAATATGTAAATTATATCTGTGTTTATAAACAAGAGCAGGAATTAATTCATTTATTCACGGAGCAATTGTTGGATCAGAGAATATTTACATCAATAGATAGAACTGTAAAGAAAAAAATCACAGCAGTTTATTTGCAGAGACTTTTCACAAGACAACATTGAGCAGAAAACAAGAAGAAAACAAAATAACTTTCAATAAATTGCTAAAATCTTTATACAAGTGTTATCAAAAATATGGTGAATGCATAAGTTAACAAACCTTTCTTACATGGTCTCTAATGTCTCTCACACCCTCCCGGTCCTGTGAGTGCACCCGCACCCGCCCTGGCACTGTCAGCTCTGCAAAGCAGCGCTGAAGTCCACTCTCTTGTCTGTAACTGCACTGTCCCAGCTGCCTGGTGTCCTGAGCCCATCTCCAGTGTTTACCTTTCATGCTCATTTTGACTTTGGAGAAGATCCAGAAGCCTCTGGATGTCAGACGCAGTCGATGACGTGAGAGCGACACACCCACGGCCCTCGCCGGCAGAAATTCCTAAGAAGGTTTTCAGTCCATTCAGAACAGTAAGACAGACACGCAACTCTGTTGCATAAAGGATTCCAGACTTGCCTCAGACAGTGGCAAGCACTATGGAGTAAACGTGGTCAAAGCGATGTGGAGTGCTGTGAAGGCCTCGGGGCAATGTGTCTTTCACTGCAATCAACTTTTAACTTCATTATTTACTAAACTTTTATCACACTTGATATTGACGATTATGGGTATTATAAGGTGTCATGAACAACACGAAAGAGAGACAAGTCCTGACGAAAATAACCGATATCAGGTCATGTGAGGACTTGCGGAAGCTGCACACTCATCCGGGGAATGCCAGGGCCCCGGAGGGCTTGTGGAGGTGTGCGGGTCACGGTGCCCCGTGCCATTTGCCCTCCGCTCACATGCCCTGTGTGCACACTGAACAGTGTGTGATTCCCTTTGTGCACTTGTATGCAGTAGTAAATTAGAATATCAAACATACAAAGTCAGATCCATTGATAAGACCAGTAAACTAAGAGAAAACGCAAGTTGCAGAGAAAATAGTGAAAGCAATCAGTATATTTAAACAGAGCCAATGACTAAGCTGTTTGTTGTGTGTACACGTGTGTATATTCACATGCATATACTCACCAATGTTTACATTTTTCTGCTTAAGGAGAAAGAAGTAAAAGGATGTACCTCAGTTAATATTGGTTACTGTATAAAAATAGAATTGGAATAGTAGGGAGATAAGCATTTGTAGGTAAGCAGCAATTAAGTGGATATTGATCTGATTTTGAAAATTCTAAACTTTCCAAAAAGTTAGAACTTAATTCATTATATAGGGAAAAAATAGAGGAAAAAAGTTTAAGAGCAAAAGCTGTATTGAAAAGAGAGATCATGTCCCCCCTCCCCAGTTCCCGGCTGCCCTCTCTCACCGACCTCTGCAGCACCCAAAGCTCAGGCCTTCACAGGCCCGTGTCAACCCACCTTTCCCATACCTGCACTCCTGAGTCTTTCAAAAAACTGTGTAACCACCCTAAAAACAAGGAAACAAACACCCATGAAAATGTAAGTACGGAGCACAAATCAAGAGCAAATCTTGGATTGGGACGTCCCACAAGAGGCGTGATACTCGTAATTCCTTAAGTAGGTCCTTTCAGTGACCTGCGGGCAGTCTGCACTGCTGGTGGTCCTGCTGCTGCAGGCTCCCCCAGGGAAACAGGAGTGCGCTCCTCACACCTTCATGGGCTGTCTCGAAGCAGCTGTGGATTTAGCCTTACATCACCAACTTCCTCCTTCACACTGAAAGTTAAAACAAGGAAATCCACCGCTCACCACTGTCTCCCCATTGCCGTTTAAACAAAGCCTGCTCTGCTGGAGTACGTGCCTCTTACTTCCTGTCTCTAATAAGGAAAGGTCCAGTTTTTCACCAAGAGCCAAGTTTTTTTCCCTTGACTTCGTTGGTATATACCAATAGTCTCTCCTCGGAACCAAGGGTTGCATCAATTAAGGACGAGCACAAACAATGGAATGAAACAATATCAATAAACAAAAGATTTTAACACATCAATCAGATTTTTGACAGAACTTATTTTACCTAGAACAGAAATAACTATTTTTAAATCCCAAAGAGTTTGTATTCTCCAGAGCCATATCTTAGAAAGGAACTATTTTGCCTATTACCAATTAAAACACACCTTCAAAGGATAACAAACCTCAAACTGATCTACAAATAAGACTTGGAAAAAAATTAGCGACAGATGAAGTTAATCCAGCACAGGGGAACAAAAAATCACCTGATGAAGAGTAGAATTAAACACATTTTGTAGAGCATCCCGAAGAGGACTTGTCTCAGCCACAGGCAGATCTCTGTGGTGGGTAACAAGCAGACCCTCTGGGAGAGGAGGTTGCAGGGAGCTCAGCACTGAGACCCCTCCCAGGGTGTCCACGCAAGGTCCTGGGAGAGGCGACTTCTCAGAAAAGCCCCGCTTTGCTGTGCCTGGCCCGGCGTACCGACTTAGCCACGGGCAACAGCGCCCAGGAAGATCTGCGCGCATCCTTGGCGTCCTCTGCGAATACAGTCAGCGTTAAATTACAGCTGAGAATTCTCCATGTTCTCCCTAGTGAAACTGAGCTCGACACAGAGTGGCAGCAGTCAGGAACACTCCCGTGTGAGCGTGGAGGGCGACGCCCTAATGCTGAGCAAGGCCCAGCTGGGAGCCATCGCGGACCGCGTGGAGACAGGAGGCGGCCGTCCAGCAGCTCACTGAAGACAAAGGCTGAGGGAGAAGGTTTGATAACTCTGCCTAGGAAAGCCTTCCTTAGACGCCAGACAGTAAAGAACTGCATGACAAGAAACAGGAGGATAAAGGGGCCGGGGATATAGCTCAGTGGCTCAAGGACCCGGGTTCGATCCCCGGTAACCACATAACAATACTAGGCGTGGAGACTCACACCCAGCAGCAACCAGTACCACACACCACAGTGCCGGGCGTGGTGGCTCACGCCTGTAATCCCAGCACTCGGGAGGCAGAGGCAGGAGGATTGTGATGTGAGTTGGAGGCTGAGCTCAGGGCCAGCCTGAACCATAAAGCGAGACCCTGTCTCAAAAAAAATAAATAAATAAATAAAGGAGGATAAACAACCAAGCATTCAACTGAATGTATATGGAAATATCTTTTAATACTCTCCTACATAAAGTATTTATTTCTAACAATTTTGATATTATACTCGTGTGTGTATATGTGTATATGTATGTATATATATATATATATATATATATCAGATATTTATTATTCTATGCAACATTCTGATTCATCCAGTGGCGTCCCAAAGTCACAATTTAAAGTTACTTCCGTGCATAAACAAAACTGTTTTGCACAATATACAGTAAGTTGTCTGTGGACATGAGGCTGCCCTGATGTCATCTGTGGGCTGACCGCGGACTTAACGGGGTTTGCCATCTTCATCTGCCCGGAAAGTCCTGCCTTCACCCACCCGACTTAATGTTAGTGAAGATAGCATACGGCGCAGCAGAGACTCGCAATGTCACTTCAGTCCCATGATCTAAATCATTACCTTAACAACACTAAGTAGTTCCACCTGTGAAATATTAAATTTAAGCTGCTAATCCGATCATGAGAATTCCTCGAGTTCAGCTGGCTCATATTACATTGAATCCCGTCTGCTCTCAAATATGTCAACTCTTGGAGTGTCTTCTTTTTTCACCCATCCCAGGACTCATTTCTTGTAATGTCCACTTAGACTCTCTGGTTCATCCCACTGACTGACTCTCTCTGTGACCACGTTAAGCCAGGGATTCTAGTCCCTCATCGAAACATTCTGCAAAGCCCAGCCCACGACATAAAGCTCCATCTTTTTGCCCTTGTACACATAGTTGGGAATCATTGGAGAAAACCTCAGAAGCATATAATCTGGCAATATTTCAAGTTATGCTCTTCAGGTTGAAGTGAATGCTCAATTTTGCAGATAAATATTTTTATCTGGAATAAACTAGTTTTTCTAGTTCCCTACACCACACCTCCATGATCTCCTACTTACTTCATTACTTGGTAGATGTAAATACCTTGCTCCTACTAACTGAAAAAAATAGAATTTACTAACCAGAGAATGAGTCAATTAACTCACAGAATCTGTGCTTTTACTTTAATAAATGTGTGTCCTTTCATCCTGCAGATCATCAAGACGTCATACACCTTGATCAAATAAGACTCATCCCTGGAATGGAAGGTTAGTTCAACATATGTAAGTCAATAATATACTGTATTAACTGAATCAAGACAAAAATCATATGATCATCTCAACAGATACAGAAAAAGTGTTTGACAAGATCTAACACCCACTCATGATAAAAACCCTACAGAAAATTTGGATAGATGGTCTCTATCTCAATCTGGTAAAGGTCATCTCTGAAAAGCCAACAGTCAACATTATATTAAATGGTCAAAAACTGAGTTCTTTCACACTAAAATTAGCAATAAGACAAGGGTGTCCACTATCACCACTTCTATTAAATGTAGTTCTGGAAACATTAGTAATAGCAATTAGACAAGAAAAAGGAATAAAGATAGGAAAAAAAGAAGTTGAACTGTTATTAATCGTGTATGACACAATATTCTGTATAGAAGACCACAAAAACTCCACCAAAAGACTTCTAGATTTAATAAGTACATTCAGTAGAGTAGTTGCAAAAAAGGTCAACTCTCAAAATCAATGGTCATCTTGTATGTGAACAACAGACTCCTTGAGAATAAATTGAGGAAATAAATCCTTTCATAATAGCATCCCAAAAGAGAAATTCTTAGGAATCAATGTAATGAAAAGAGTAAATGACCTCTAGTCTAAAAATTACAGCACTTTAAATGAAATAAATAGGACACAGATGTGTAAATATCATGCCCTTTCTCTGGTTTGAGAAACTGAAGGTGTAAATGAGTTCTAAAATGGGTGATAGGTATTGTGAAATAGGAAGAAAATGTTCAAAAGAAAAAGGAAAACAGGGGTGTAGTGGTCAGTAAAGAAGGGAAAGAAAAAGTTTTATAGTTAAAAAGGAAATTCTATACATACTTGGGAGGGCAGAGAAGGGAGGACAGGAGAATGGAAAAAATTAGAATTAATATGTGTTATGTACTGGTACAAACCCTCAGTGTTGAATATGATCATAATGTCTGTATAATGTGTCCCAATAGAATCAATTAAAAAAGAAATCTATACACATTTGGAAGCATAATTTCTGGGATAAAATTTTTTAAAAGAGATCAAAGGGAATATCAGAAAATAGAAATGTCTCCTTTGTTCCTGGGTAGGAAGAACCAATATACTGAAAATTGCCACCCACCCACCCCCCAACTACTATACAGACCTAATGCAATCCTAATTGAAATGTGGAGGACATTTTTCACTGAATCAGAGAAAACATTCCAAAACTTCATCTGGAACCAGAAAAGACCTAGAATAGCAAAAGCAACTCTAGACAAGGAAGATAAGGGAGGGAGCACTACAATCCCCAACTTGAAACTGTACTACCAAGCCACTGTTATAACAACAGCATGGGACTGGCAAAGGAACAGAATCATCTTCACCAAAGGAACCAAACATGCTCACTGGAAGAAAGATCACCACTTTAACAAACGGTCCTGGAAAAATTGAGTCTCGACTTGCCAGAGATTAAAACTAGAACCATATCTTTCACCGTGTACTAAACTAAAATCAAAATGAATTAAAGATCTAAATATTAGAAACCCTAAGTCTACTGAAAGAGAGGTTAGGTAGAACTCTTAAAGACATTGGCATAGAGAAGACATCATGAACACAACTTTAGTCACTCATGAATTAGCTTAAAGAATCAACAGTTGAGATTTATTTCTATTAAAAAGTGAAGTTATAACCTACAATATACGAAAAAAATTTACCAGCTGTTCTTCAGATGGAGGCCTGCTATCTAGAATATACGAAGAGCTTTTGAACATTAGGCCCTCTCCAAATTTAAAAATCCCCAAATGGACATTTGAAAGGAACAGACATTTTTCAGAAGAACTCGGAGCAGCAAATGACAAAACATTCAACATCACTGGTCATTTGAGAGATGTGGAAGAAAACATCGCCAAGACCCCACTTCACTCCAGAAAGAATGGCAGCTATGAAGAAATCCACTAATAACAAATGCTGGCGGGGCTGTGGGGACAAAGCTCCCCCTGCTGGTGGGAGTGCAAACTGGTGCAAGCTCTGTGGAAGTCAGTGTGGAGATTCCTCAAAAACTAGGATGAGAGGTCTGATTGGACCCCGCTGTCTCTCTGCTGGGTATATTCTCAAAAGAACCAAAAGCATCATAACACAGTGATGTTTGCACACCCATGTTTTTAGCACCTTAGTTTGTAATTGCCAGTTCATGGTGACCACCCAAATGCCCATCAACAGGTGATTGGATAAAGAGGATGTGCTTTTATTTTTTAAGTGAAATGGAGTACTACACAGCCGTTAAGAATGATAATATGAGACATTTATAGCTAAATGAATGTACATTAAGGCCATTCTCTTCAGCGAAATAAACAGGACATTTTTATTTGGTTTTTACAAATGTCTGTGTTATGATGGTGGATCTATAGATTAAAAATGCAAGAAAATTTTGAATTTTGGGGAGAGTAAACTTTTTGGTGGTGGTTGATTTCTAGAAACAAACTAAGATCTTTAAAAGTGGAATTTGAAGATATACGGAGCAGCCAGATCAGGGAGTGTGACTATTTCACATAAGAGTGTTGCTGTAAAGGTTTACTCCCTTGGTGAGTCATTCATAAGGTTTTACTCAGTAGAGCAGCCACAGGTCACCTAAAACCTCTCATTTTCTTAATTAGGATTTTCTCTTATATTCTGTATAGGAACTTCTTAGCAGAATTATAACTGAGGGGATCCTGGAAGAGATTCTGATGCTGAGACAACTGGTGCCCTTCTTGACGAGTTTACTACCACATTATCTGCCTCCTTAAACCAGCCTGAAATTGCAGCTGTAGAATTTACTTCTTCCTCCAAGGCCCACCCAAGTCTTTCTTTTATTCTTGTTAGGAAATCCTCCTGGGCTTTTGACTGGGATAAAATGTTACTGCAAAATCATCCTCCTCGGGTCTCCGCTGTGGTGCAGAAGAGCTTCATGTTCCCCTCCCTTGTTATGTGAGTAAGTTATTCCAATCTTTGTTAAAAATCCTGAAGAAAGCTCACTCTACAAATTCTCAAGTAAACAGATGAAATATTTTATTGAAACAATTATTTTTCTGAGTTCAATTTATAGTTGTTATCAAGATGAAATAATATACCTAATAGGACAATGGACAGATTGGTAAATTGTTAGTCATACCACTGAGAGCTGAAGGCAGGACCACATATCACCTCAGAATTCTAAACGAGAGGCTCCGGCTCCCTCCGCTAGAATATGGTCTCCTGAGGGTGAAGCATCAGAGAGTAGAGGGAGCAATCCCTGTGCTCACAGCTTTCCAGCTCAGGAGATTTTGCCTACAGAGATGCACTTTTATAAACCCTGTTCTGGTGCTGAATCAAACATGGAAACCACAGTCTTGACTGAATCCTAAAAAGTAATAGGACAGATGTGACCCACAGACATGCAAATAATTTTGTACTTAGAGACTAAAAAGGTAGCCTTAAGAGTGCAATATTCCAGAAATAAGGTCTTGTTTCAAGGATTAACCCACAGGGTACTTATTAATCAGTGAGCCCTCTTCATGGAAAACCACATTTTCATCCACTTCAAGTATCCGAGATCAGTTACAGTACATGAAGCGCCTGAGTTAAGGTGAGGCTAACCACTTTTTCGAGGGCCTGAAGCAGATGTAATTACATTCTCTCTTCTCCTTTCTTGTAACACATTATGGTTTGGAACTAGATGTCTCTCCAAAGCCTCACGTGAGCAGAAGTGGCTGAATCTAGAGGGTGATGCTCGGATTAAGGGTGTGAGATTACTAAATCAATATGCTGATTGGATTGACACCACCCTAATCCGGATACTATGGATACAATATAAGGAAGGGGTAGAAAGAGGCTTCATTTCTCCCTTCTTCCCTCTGATACCATGTGAGGGCCATGAGCTGATTTTCCTCGGCAGTGCCCCTCCATCGTGTGCCACTTTGCCTTGACGCCAGCTGACTATGGACTGGAACACCTACAAGGTGTGAGCTAAATAATAAAGCCCTTCCCACTTAACTTTGGGGCTGGGTATTTTGTTTCACAAAAGTAAAGTAATTAAGACAGACTTTGGTCCCAGAGAAATGAGGTAATCACATGATATCTTTTGGTTTTATGGCTCTAGAGAATTTGAACTGGCTTGTGGAGCAGGGAAGAATTTAAAAAGATCTGGAGATCCTCGTTGAAGAAGTAGAGCTGGAACATTTGGGCTGTACTGTATGGGAAATTCTTGTCAGACTGCAGAAAGCTGCTGAAGACCCCGGTCAGGCGGCTTCTGCTGGGAAGAAGGACTTAGCTGCTGTCTGGATGACAGTTTATGCCTTGACAGAAAGTTTGCCAGTGTTTTGCTCATGTCCAGAGACTTTTTCTGAAACTCAGATTAAGAGTGCTGGACTAAGTAATCTGGCATAAAAAAATGTCAAAGTGTGGCATGGCTGGTGTTGAGGGCTTTTACCCAGATTCATGCTGAGAATCAACAGAGAGCCCAGAAAACTGATTGAAAACATTTTGAATTTTGCAAGAAAAGAAGCACCAGTAAATCTGTGGACTGCAAAGATGGAGCAGAGCTGATCTGGATTGCTGAGAAAGAACAGGAGAATAGAAAATATGGCCCGCATGCATCATAGAAGTAGGACTCTGCCCTCCACTGCCGCAAAGCTGCAAAAATGAAGGGCTGTGTTTAATGCAGAGATCACTTGAGGACCACGTTCCAGAATGGCACTGACCTAGGAAAGCTGTTCCTGGAGATTTGGTTCACAGGCATTAGACCACTAAGCTAAGGGAGAAGGAAACCTGGCTACTGCTCCAGCAGGAGGCAGACTGTGATGCCGTCCACATGGCTCTAGTTCAGGCGCAAGACAAACGCAAGCACTGTGGAGTCCAGAAGTCTTCCGTCCAGATTTCAGAAGAAAGCAGCGTGGCCCTGAGCAGGCAATAAGCAAACTGGGAGTGTGCAGCCAAAGGTGCGCTGGAGATCCCAGAAGTTCGGTGAAGCCAGGAACAAGGATTATCTGAGAAAACCTACAAGGGAGGGAGCAGAGCAAGCCCAAGAGTGAAGCCACGGGAGCCGAGCCTCCCCTGGACAGGCCCATAACGGTGGAGCCACCCGAGCCCTTTGGAGTTCACTACTCCCCACAGATCGTGGGGAGATCGGAAGTGGGACTGTGACACCTAGTGCTTTCTCGGCTGGAGTGTGGACTCACTTTAGTCCCAATTCTCTGTATGTAGCATTTGGCATGGAAATGTCTATCTTATGCCAATGAACATTGGATGTGTTTAACTTCCTTTTCATTTGTACAGGGGTCTGCAGATAATGGTTTGCCTTAAATCTCAGAGAAGACTTTGGACTTGCTTGTACTTTTCAGTAGTGCTGAAACTTTAGGTCTTTGGCACCTCTTCAAGATCAACTAAATGCCTTTTGCATAAAGACCTTTGGAGGGTCAGGGTGGCATGACATGAATTGGGATCAGATGATCCCTCAAAGCCTCATGTGCTCAGAGGTGGCCGAATCTAGAGTGTGTGATGCTCGAATTAAAGGTGCATTGTTACTAAGTCAGTGCACTGCTTGGCTTGACACCATCCCAATCCCAGTAGCCTGCAAACAACCTGAGACACAAAGAGGTTTGTCTTCTCCTTTGTTGTATTTACTACCATGTGGGTGCCACACACTGTCTCTTCCCTGCAGCGCCCCTCTACCATGAGCCAGCTGTTTATGGACAGAAGTGTCCACAAACTGGGAGCCAAACTCTTCCCCTTTAACTTTGGTTGTTGTGTATTTTCTCTCAGCAATGAAAGAAAAGTAACTAAGACACCATATTTTAACAAAAACAGCTTACATGCTATTGCACCCAATATTACATGTTAAAGTCTTGTGAAGATTAGCGTTTTTATTATTTTATTATGGGATACCAGCCACAAAACATCATAGATTCATAGTAGGACTCATTCATTTTACTTTAACATTTTCTAACTAATGGAGCATGAAGGACTCACACAGATATTCTTTCCAAAGCAATAAAACTCAAATTATTTTCTCTGGACTATCATCCTTAAGGTTTGATTTATACCAAAAGGAAACGAATCCTACTGCATGGGTTGTGGCCAGTGTAGACAGCAGCACCAGTTACACATTTCAAAATGTTTGGAAGCGTCACGTGCCAGAACTGCCTGGAACACCCTGAAAGCTGACGGGGCGGGCGGCGGTGAAGGGCACTCAACCGCGCAGCGTGCCCAGTGCGGACCGAGGAATGGCCGCTTCTCTCCAGAACTTTTGCTTTTCTTTACAAAAGCCTGAATTTCGGTACGTCATGTCCCTCCACAGACTCCATTATCAAAGCCATGATCCAGGTTCCCACTGACCTCTGCCCCACCTCCTTGACTTGGAAGAGCACCTACTTTGCACCTGAAAAGAAGTTTAAGTGGACTTTCAGGAGATAGTCCACGTTCGAGTTACCTGCTAACACCGCTGCAGTAACAGAGGGTGGAAATGATGTAATATTTTCAAGCCTTTTCATATACTCATCTTTAACCAAGAACAAATATGTCGTGAATTACACAATGTTTATTATGTATAAATAGATAATTATAATTTTCCTTAATATTGATCATCTTGGCTGGTTAAAGGAAGGTATTTTATGAGCCTATTTAAAATATTAATACTACAAATGTTAAATAAAGTTTATCTAGCTTTTATTATACACTAGTCTTTCTAGTTACATCATTGAATCTTTTCAGTAATTCTTTAAATTTGAGACTGATGTGTTTTTCCTTATTTCAACAAGAAAAGGGCTGGGTTCAGTGATGCTCAATGACTTACCCAACATGGCTTCCTTGGTGACAGGAGAGGATACAAAGCCAGTGCTTTCCCTCCACTGTGCTCCCCATTAACCTTTATTAGTTCATGTGCGCAGTACGTAATAATCACGTTTCTCACGGGGGCGGGTGCAGGTGCAACTGCCTTCCTCTTCCTCCCCTTTCTGCCCTTCTCTTGCCTCCAGCTGTTGCTTCATCTCCTTCCCACTTGAGAAAGCTCTACCTTCCTACTTCCTACTATGTTTCTTTCACTTTGCTCTTTATTTATAATTTCATTTTCTCATATTAGAGAAGCTATGCGATGTTTAAGTTTGTGAAGATGATTCATTTCATTTAACATTAGATCCCAAGGTGCCTCCATTTTCTTACAAATTACTTGAGTTTCATTTTACTCCAGAAAGAACAGCCATCATCTAGAGATCAAATAATAATGAATGTTGTCAAGGCTGCTGGAGAGAGGAACGCTTCTACACTGTTGGTGGAATGTAAATTAGGACTGTTAAGGAAATCACTACGGAGAGTCCTCAAACACTGAATCTACGAATCACATTTGACTCAGCTATTCCCTTTATATTTCTTCCCAATAGATTTAAAGACATTATATTTCAGAAATACATATATGCACATGTTTATAATAACACAATTCATAATAGCTAAATCTTGGAAGCCTATATGTCCATCGACAGATGAATGGATAAAGAAAATGTGGCTTGTACACATGATGGAGTACAGAAGAACAGACTTGAATAATTTGTAGAAAAATAAGTGCCCTTTGGAAAGAGTCAAAGAGCACCAAAGCTGATCAATAGAAACTATACAATCTCATTAGGCAAAAATTTGTAAAAATAAAAAGTTTTAAGGAAATGTGAAAAAAATACCTAGCAATGATTTTGTTGGAGTTCTAGAAGAAGAAAAGAAAGAAGAGAGAAAATGTGCTTATAAATTTAATAAAAGAAATATATCCAAATTTGATGAAAATAGGTCTGTAAGTTTAGAAAGCTGAATGCACCTCACAAAAAATCAGTCCTAAGAAATATGTATTTAGATACATAGTAATCAAACTGATGGAAATTATAAACTATGGCAAACTGCTGAAAATGGCCAGATTAAAAATGACAGTTAAGGAACAGAAGCTGAACATAACTCATTTAATCAGAAGCTATGCAAATTAGCAGAAAACACTGAGGACTGAACCTGGGGCCTTTACACTAAGACATGTCCTCACAGGGCCAGGGATTTAGCTCAGTGGTTCCAGCGCCTGTCTTGCAAGTGCAAGGACCTGGTTCAATCCCTGATAACCACATACCATACTGGGTGTGGAGACTCACGCCCAGCAGCAACCAGTACCACAACCACATACCACAGTGCCGGGCGTGGTGGCTCACGCCTGTAATCCCAGCACTCGGGAGGCAGAGGCAGGAGGATTGCTGTGATTTGAGTTGGAGGCTGAGCTCAGGGCCAGCCTGAACTACAAAGCGAGACCCTGTCTTAAAAAAAAACCAAAAAAACAAAAAACATATCCTCAGTATTTTTTCTTTTTTTCAGTCTCCCTACATTACTAAACTGCCCTGCCTGGGCTTTAATTTGTGACCCTCCTGCTTCAGTCTCCCAAAGTGCTACAATGGTAATTTTTAATGGACTATACATGTGTGTTTATAATTACTAAACCATAAAACATCATACAATTGTACCGTGTCAAATTACAATAGAAAATGCATATGTGAGTTCAAAAGAAGTCAGAAAAAAATAGAAGTGGAAATTATCAGAAAGACTGAAATCCCTTGCATCCAGGTACAGCCTACGGTCACAGTGGCTTTGGAGGCTGACGTGTAAGAATCACTTAAGTCCAAGAGCTCAAGGTCAGCTCAGGCAATGGACAAATTCCAGTTGTTAGAAACAAACAAACAAAAGAATAAAATTGTTGATTAATAAGATAAAACAGGAAAATGCATTTATGTAAAATCTAAACTCAATAATCTAATAATATACTATTTCCTTAAAAAAAAAAACTACTTCATAGCTGGGGATTTAGCTCAGTGATTCCAACATCTGCCTTGCAAGTACAAGGTCCTGAATTTGATCCCCAGTAACCACATATAACAATGCCAGGTGTGGTGGCTCATGCCTGTAATCCCAGCATTCAGGGACAGAGGCAGGAAGATTGTGAGTTCGAAGCTCGCCTGAGCTACATAGTGAGCTCAGCAACAGCCTGAACTACAAAGCAAGAACCTGTCTCAAAAACAAACAAATGAACAAACAAAAACACTACAATTATGCTGTGACTGGATTACAAACAAAGGGTGCAGAATGTAAGATCATGGGAACACTAATCCAAAAATGCTATAATACCTGTACCAGATAATACGGTTCTTACAGTAAAGAAATCAGGAGTATAGAAAGAAATTTTCTAATGATAAAGGGATGTTCATAGATGTATATTCACTGATGAGAAGCATGAATCTAAAAATTAGCCGCAGTGTTCTCCATCTTTATAGTAGCTCCTTCTCATCCAATGTGGGAAGGGAGAAATATCACCCCTACAGGTAGATTTTGGCAGTGGTAGAAGAAATATTTCAGTTAGACCTAGGCTACTCCAAAAGAGAATTACTCAGTGAGCCTAACCCAATCACGTGTCTTAAAAGTTGAGCATATCTCTGGCTGGTGGAAGAAGACAGAGGTATGAAGCATGGAAAGATCTTTTATACTATTGCCCTTTGGAATCCAATAGACCCTTGGACTGCAGACCTGCAGAATCAGGAAGTAATAGATAGAAGTTGTTTAATGCTACTAACCTCATCCTTGTTTGTTATGCACAAGTAGAAAACTAACACAGCGCATACTAAAAGGATTTGATATGAGACAAAAATAGAATTAAAGGGGAATTAACTATTTCAATCAGAAACTTCAGTCCTCACTTCCTCTAATAGAAATAGAATTAATAGAAAATCATCAGAAATATGTGTATGAGTTTGTTTTCTGTGCTAGGAGCTGAATCCATCGAGTGGATAATTTTGTGAAAAAAAAGGTTCATGTTGCCTCACAGCCCTTGGAGGTTAAAACTCAAAGAGTGTAGGACAGAATAGGGGATCACCAGAGAGAATTGAGCGTCTCTTTCATACTTTTTGAATTTTAAACCTTGAAACACACACTTTCGTACTTTTTGAATTTTAAACCTTGAAACTGTATTCCTTTTTAAATACTGATAACTGGTTTTAAAATTTTAAAAATCCACATGCCTCCAATTATGTTTAAAATATATTTATAGAAGACAGTGGGGAAAATACGAACAATCAACATTAAAATTTCCTGGTTGCTTAAAAATTTTGTTTGCATTTTTTATGTCTTCTGTTTTATAGAATAAACATAAATTAACTTTATGAATACATTTTATGAAAATTTTATAACAATTTTTAGAAGACTAGCAATGTAGCTCAGTGGTAAACAGCTTCCTTAACACAAAGTCCTGAGTTCAACACCTAACATTCCAAATGACATGATGTGATGAAACAGAATCTACTGCTCTCAGATTCTTATTCTAAATAATAAAACTTTAACTTCCCCCTTCTCTCTCTCTCTCTTTTTTACTGGGATCCAAATCCTTCACATTTATACCTATCCTAGTTTTCTACCTATACCATTTTCTTGTGTAATGAACCTTTAACTATTATCCAATTAACCAACATTCTTTTGCCTCCCTATTACTTCCAGAATTCCACAGTACAAGTGATAGAGCAATATCAGATTTTCATGGTAGAAATGAGAGAACAAGAGCTGAGAGCAAAACTACAATATTTGCACTTAACTTTCATCTAGCTGCCTTTGTTACAGAAAATAATACCTAAGATGACATATGAAACATTTATTATATCACCCAACCTGCTAACTGTGTGACACGCTGACTGCTTGTTCCCTAGAAAATGAAGAAAGACCAGGAACAATGGAGGCTAAGAGCAGGAAGATATTTATTGATAGGAAAGCTCCAGACGGGCAGAGGGGACCTGAGCAGGTAGCCAGGACCCTGCTCTAAGGAGGAATTTTATAGGGTGAGACCGAATGGGAACAGCCTGGGCCAAAGCTGTGACCATCTGATAAGGTCACAAGTATAGTCACCTAGGTAACAGTGAGAAGCAAGTCATGCAACAAGGTGTATGGAAAACAGAAATTCTGCTAGGAAGTGTGGGTGGGTCTAGAGGTCTCTGGTCACCTGCTAAGACAGCTGATGGCCCTATAGACTTCATTAGGCCCAGGGTTGTGCTTTGAGGACAACCTGTGGGACGCCATCTTGTTTTACCTTGAGGCCTAGTCTTCAGCTGGTGTGTCTCCAGCCTCTGCTGTGGTGGGTCTCACGTTTGTCCAGACCTTTTCTAGGACTTGGTCCCATCTGACTGCCCATGAGATGCTTACCTCACTTCCTGACTTGTGATAATGTTAGCAAACATGTCTTGATCATAAGCAGAGCAGTTCAAACATATGTGTGCTCCAATAAAAGTACTATTGCATTTTATGTATGTGCACGTGTATTGCTGCATACAGCCTATTTTTTATAGATTTTTTTTCCATGGTGCATTATTAATAACTGGCACTTTTGCATGCTAAAACAAAATGGCTTAGTTATGAAAAGAACTATTTGATCACAAGTACATATTATTAATTAGCATGGAAATTTTCAGGCACAGTAATATTAACATTTTTAAGAATTATAAAGTTATGACTTCCAGTTTTTCCATTCATCGAGTGTTATTGACAACTCAGCTTGTCTACTGCAGGATGCTTTTATAGCTATCCCAGAAGAATTGGAAAAAGCTGAGTTAATGGGCAGATTCAAGGCTTCTAACAATGCAAGTGCGAATCTGTCTGCAAGTTTCATATGGAATAAAGACCAAAATACAAAGCATGTCTAATACCGGCAAGACTTTAGAGCAATAAGAAAGCTCGAGTCTCCGGGTCGCTCATGTGAGACTTGGCTCTTCAGGGTCTGTCCAGCTGTGAAGGGCAGGGGAAATCGGTCTCTTCCATAGAGGAGAGTCCAGCAGCACTCAGCCTAGAGGATGCAGAGCGGACAGACCACAGAAGCGCAGGTGCGTCCTGTGTTATGTGTCTCCTATGGGGACTGTTCTCTCTGTGCCCTGTGATCAAACTTAGCAACACAAAGATGGAAGATACAGACTACTCAAATAACACAAACAAAACAAGCTGGAAATAATGCTTCAAGTCAATACAAGTACAATTAAACCTACTTATGAAAAATTTTCCTTAACAAAATTAAGAAAGCAAATAAACAAAAGGAAAGAATTAGAAGTCAATTATTTTAAAATATTTCCTAATATGTACAAGTTAGAGGAGTGTAATGTGTAATGGGGAACGCCATTTGTAGTGGTATCATCTAAAGGATGATTTTAATATTAAAATAATATAATGATAGCACTAGCAATAAGTTTTTATTGTATATTTATGGTCTACCAGAAACTGTGCAACTGAATTATCTCATTTAACTCTTATTGCAGCCTGATGTGATCAGTATTGATGTTCCAACCTACAGGTAAGGATAGTGAGGTGTTCCAAAATTATTCAGAACTTTCAAAAGTATCAGAGAGGTAATAAGAACCTAGCGTTCTTAACTACTGTACTGTAAAATAACAAAAGAGTGAAATAAGTTGTAATAGTTTAAGAGTAAAGAGATCACTTAAAGTTACTAGCATATTGTAATGTTTGTAAATAGAAATTATGTTGTTACGTGTTACCAAATTATATGTTAACTACCATTATTTGTATATATTTCTGACTCCTATAGGACTTTGGTGAATCAGGAAAATAATTTTGTAACTCATTCTGATCTCTCATCAAAAGAAATATATAATTTAAAATAGTATATGGTTTGAAAAATGTTTAACATCGTGTAGTTCATGAGTACTGAGAATAATTTTAATAATATGCAAAATAAAAGTACTAAATTGTGAAGAACAAGGAGAGGACACAGAACATCTGTATATGCACCATTATCCTGTAAATTATGCTAATTACCTGAAATGTCATGCAAATGAGCCAGTCAGCTGTGTTGCCCCATAAACTGTAGTCTGTGTGAGACTCTTCTCCCAAACTGCACACTTTACAGACGGGAAGCGAGGGTAATAAGACTTAGGATTGCTTCCAACAGTGTCAGCAAGGGTAATAAAACCTGTGAGGAAACATTCGGGACTGGGGCTTCTAAATGGACTGAAAAAGAGAAGTTAAGGACATATTTGAGGGTGATGTCCAACAGCTGTTCTCTTTTCCAGGGAAACAAGAGGAAGAGGAAACAAGCTTCAGTTGTAGCAAGAGAAATTTAAATTTGACATCTGCAAAATGGATATATTGGCCCCATGTTCTTTTCTTAGAAGTTGAAAAAAATAAAATCCACAAGGTAACATGTGAAAATGTCATTTAAACAATTTCATAAAAGGCAAAAATTCAGTTATGCCAGTAGAGTCTACAATAAAGGAATGAAAGTATTTCCTCCTACAAAGTATTTTTATTGTGTCATTGGAGAGCATGTGAAATAAATATTTTTGATCAAGGTATTTAGACGAACATTTTCATATAAAGATAGACAAAGTGGAATAAGATCTCTGGAAATGGCGCAGAAGGTGCTGACATTGTTTGCAGGGAAGGCCCCAGACTGGATTTTATGTTTGTACACAAGCAAAATAGAAAGTCACAGGATGGCTCATATTCTTCTCCAGGCTCCGTCCATGCCTTGTGAGTACCAGTAGCACTGCCCACGAAAATGAAAGGACTTACTTTTGCAACAAATTATGACAAGTGGTCAGTGGCTATATTCACACTACTAAAATGTGAAAGACTGATTATTTTGTAAAGACTGTGATCTATAGATAAGTGGCTGTAGTTCCCAGAATCACAGGTTCCTGAGGTGCTTGGGAGAACAGTGATGCAAAATAAAGACCAGTCAACAAATTCAGACCAAAAATATACATGGTTAAGATCACTGGCTCTTTCTTCCATCATGTATAGCTGTTTCAAACTGGGCTGGGAGTGTAGCTCAGGGCATTGTGCCTGCATGGCAAGTGCAAGGTCTGAGTTTGATCCCTGAGATGACAAGAGAAACAGTAGTAAAATCCTTCCGACTTCCACCCCGCAACCTGAATTACATCATACTTTGTGTTAGACGTGTGCCGATTTTTATTATTATATCTGAATACAAAATAAAATGTGTTTGTTCTTGTTTCTGTGCTCATCTTAGAACACAAACTTAATAACATCATTCTATATGTCGATATATATGAAATTTTATTATATCTCAGTACCTTGCTCATGTAAGAATAGTACAATAACAGGATCATTTTGCATTGACATATCAAAGTTTCCATCTCCTTAACTGCAAGCATTAGAATAAAGAACTGGCTGCTTCTGCAGCTACCTACAGCCAGAGTTGTCTAACAACTGACCTTCTGTGTTTGATTACTTCTACATATTTTCAGCATATGCTTTCGAGAAGGCACGCTGCATATTTTTAGCATTTCATCACTCAAGGCCACAGTTGGTTAATAGCAAACACCACTCATTTCTAAATTTTCAGTGGTCATTAAAGTGAACTTGGGCACATCACCGAACAGATATTCTTAGGTTCCATGAATATATGATATAAAAACAAAGATGAACAACAAACGCAGAGCTGTACGTTTCAGCTATTGTGAAACACTAACCCTGGGGAGGGAAAGCCAGTGATATTTCACCTCCCCTGGCAGTGCACGCGAAGTGGCGGAGCCAAACAGGGTGAATATTCAAACATGTGTCTCTCAACATGTCAACGCGAAGAAGAAACCTGTGGACACTAAGTTCATTATGCAGTCCTGTGTTGAGGCAGTGCTGATGGGAGCAGCGCGCCTAAATTTCTCCTTTTTTCTCATTCCTTCTCCATGGCCCATTTCCAAGCAGTTTTCTTGTGGGGAGACCCTAAAGGAAACTTCAGAATGTCAGCAGGAGACAGCTGGGGCCTAACGCTGACTGTGACCTCTGTGGTACTCCAAATACCCAAGGTCATAATTCTCACAGACTTTCTTCTACAACTGCTTGAAACAAACGGTATGCCCTGAACAGACTCAGTTTACTAAAAATTTACCTGTGTACAGTTTTCATAGAAGAACCCAAAGCAAAAGCTTGGTTTTAAGAACAAATGAAAATATTTTCTTAACAAAAGCAACTTAGAAATAATTCAAGCTGGCTATCTTGGTCAAAGTTAAGTGTGCAAAAGATAGTTACATTCTGGAAAAATGCTTTGCTTCTCCATTTTGTGGGCACACAGGGCCTATTGATTCATACTCTGACACAATGTTAATTAACACATACTTATAGTGGTGGAGAAAGGTGGTATTATGACGGGCATCACCCACATGCTAACAAATGTCACAGTTGGTATTTTCTATGCTTTCAACCCCAAGTAAGAAAGACATTAAAACATAATTACAAGTATTTTCTCTATAATAATCTTCATAGTCTGAAACAAATTATAATGAGACATTTAGCCCATTAAAATTCAAACTTTTAACACCCAAGATTGTTCTGATGAAACTAAAAACTGCTACATTCATAGAGACTTCTATGATATTTTAGGGAAATTTAAAGTGGCCATTCTCTCGTTCTGTGTCTCTGTCTCTGTCTCTCTCTCTCTCTCTCTCTCTGATTTTTCAGGATTCTGGTAAAGTAATTCTTTGGTTGAGGTCTGCCTTCAATGTGTTATGGAATGCTGTAATTCCTACCTTAGACCTATACCTGTTATATAATGATTACATAAGGGGGTATTTATCTTGCCAAATAACTTAATCCAATCTACTTACAGCTCCGTTTTATAGTCCATTGAGAGTAAGAGTGAAATAAAACACAAGCTATGGCCACACTATTCCAGGGGACAGTGCTGTCTTTCCAAAGGCCCATTCGCATTAATTCCACTCCATTTTTTTCACTGATCAAATGAGGTAACTGTAGAAAATACCACATTTTACAGATCTTTCATTTGTAACAACTCACTGGAGGTAAGTGAGGGGTCGGGGGTTAAGGAAGCCCTAGCCGGGCGCTCCGAGACGCTGTAGCATTCCGTTCACAGCCTCAGCCCCAGCCCCTCCCGTAACACCACGCTGAAATTAACTACGCAAATGTGACATAGGTTCCTAGCCGGCGGGCTACCAAACGCGAGGAGTTAGTAACCAGGCCGTGTCCGCGTCTTGGCTGCTAGACGGTCAGAACGCTGAGCAGCTAGAACAGTGGCGGAAGCGACGCGGTAGTCCCCGACTTGCTCATGAGTTCCATTCCTAAGTGTGAGTTTTGTCCACATTTGGCACAGGAGAAGTACTGCTTAAGAAAGACCGTGTCCCATGATCTCGTCCTTCTTCTTTAGAACTGTACCCAGTTGAACGAGCCGTGTCATAAGAACGAGCAGTGTTCCCTTTCTCTGCCCCAGTCCAATCTCTCCACTATTTTCCCTTTGGTTTCCATGGTTATTGCTCTGGCTTCCCGGAAGTCCCCACATCACCACTGCTTTATTCTCAATTTCGGGCATCCGGGGCCCTGACTGGGCCCTGTGCACTGTGCACTGTCTCACTGTACGGTGCTGTGACGGCGCCCCGCGGACACGTGAGCTTCCACCTGCAAATACTCACAAGGCAGGGGGCCGTTTGTATCTGTGAGAGTTCAAAGCAGAAACATTCCTAAGTCAGGGACTTCTCGTGATAAGTTAAGTACTTAAATAATGCAGGTTTTCTATTCTGGAGATACCATTCCAGGTTGATACTGACTTTTTCACTTCTAAGTCATTCTTCATTAGTTTTTTGCTAATTTCAAGATAAATACATAACTTCAAAGACTTTGTAATTCACCAAGGAAGGGGAAAGATCAATATCATAAACTTCAGTTTCTATGCATGGCCCTAAGCATAAAATAACCAGGAAATGGAATAAAAGTATACATATATATACATATATATATATATATGTACTTTTTAAAAAGTGACTAACACATATGATTTAAGTCATAAGGGGATGACCTATGAGTAATGTCTGGAAGTAATGTCATAGTAAAATAATAAATACTTTATAAAAATAAAATGAAAAAATTCCACCTAGCTGTCTTGATAGTCTCTAAAATATCTGATGATCTGATGACCCTGAGCAAGAAAAATGAGCCTCAAAAGGGGATATTTTTCTATGTGATGTCATCTTATTAATTCAGTCATTTAATTTACAAAAAGCTAGTTTCATGTTATTTATAAAAAACGGTGACCTCTTTGACTTTCTAGTGTTACTATCCTTAGACAAAGCATGAGAAAAAAAACGCTCAAATTTAAAAATTACAACAGAATTGCCTCTAGTAATCAGAAAACAGATAGAGATGAGAGAGAAGGGAATATACGGACGCAAGTACACAAAAATTATTGTATACCGTGGGTGTTTTCCGTACCGCTGAGGGCAGCGTGTGGCGAGCATCCACCTGGAGGTCTCTAGCACTGCTCTTCACAATGGGGCCGCTAGGAGGCGCTGGCACTGAAGAAGGTTCTGCCCCGCCTAGTACCTCTGTTCCTCCTCCAGCTGAGCAGGTTACTTACTACCTTCCTAATTATGCTTCTAATTAGAATTTGCATGGCCAAGAGCAAGATTCCCCACTCTGAGCTAATAACATTATGAAAGAGATGCATGCCAAGAGGAAACTGCACTACAGCGTGCTGGTGCTGAAATATCTTCAACGTAAGATTAAGCAAAATGAAAAGCTGATCCCTAACGGAATGTTGCTGAAGCAAAGGCAACAAGATTATGGAAGCGAAAGGTTTTCTCTCCGCCCACTGGAGCTTTACCAAAGTGTGATATATTGCAACTTGGGTTTTAGCAACCAACGTCTTGTCTTTCAAGTGAAACCCTGGTCCCCCGTGCGGTGCCCAAACGTGCGAAAGCAGGAATGACAATCCTTTTCCTAGAGAATCCTTTTCCTGGACGTGGGCTGCTGACGACGGGGTCAGCGCGGTGGCGGAGCCGTGCGAGGTCCTCCGGGACAGTGCAAGCCAGGCTCCAAGCAGGAGAGCACCTGCACCGGAAACCGGCCCGGCCCAGGGCCTCCCACGCAAAGGAAACCGCAGAACGAGTCTGCACTCGCAGCCTCGGTTTTCCGCTCAGTTACCTCTGTCCCTTCCAATCCATTCGCCACACGCCCGACAGGAATTTTTTGCTTAGCCACCATATTTCGGGTGTTACTTTCCTGCTCAGTGGAACTTTCAGCGCTTTCTATCCTGTGTTTTATCAGCACAGCACTAAAGATGTAGAGTTAAGCTTGAGCTCCAAATTTCTCTGGAACACCAATCTCTTGATTATTCTATGCTTTATCGCTTTCAGCTTCAAAATGAGGATATCCAATTGGATTGAAATAAAGTCGAGGCTTTTGTCAAAATGATTGTTTGGAGATATATATATATATATATGGTCGAGTTCTATATATAGATATATAGAACTCAACTTTTTGGCACCACGAATTGTTCCTTTATTCATTACTGAGAAGTTTCATGATCTTTTTGACTTCTTATTCAGTTGTTCTGTTGTTTTAGAAGAATTTTATACTCATTTAACTCTTCTAAGTTTATTTTCATTCAAATATTACTTATTATTTGTACTAGACCGATTAAATTACTTTATAAATCAACATACATGTTATATGTAAGAATTATATCCTCATAGAATATTACAGCAATAAAGTAAGGTGAAAATTTGTAGATTACAAATTTTTAAACTAACATTAAAAAATAGGAAAACAGGATAAAAAATCTGTGGAAAATCGAGAGAAGGGTTAGATGGGACAATCCCTCTAAAATCATTTCAATTTCACTGTTTAATTTGTTCATTCTCTCCAATTACTATTTTTCAAGTTATAGAAATACAAAGTAAATTAAAACTCATGATCTTACCATACATGGAAGAAAATAGCAAATACAAGATTACAAAATTATAAAACTACCCGTAGAAAGCCACACTTAATCTGCACATAGTTTTTCATTTTTCTAAATGTACTTCTAAGCACGGGTGCATCAATCAAGAGGATGGGAATCTGCTTTTTCTGAAGAATCCTGATGATCATGTGATTTCATGTACTCTTTGCAACAACCTCAGGGAGAAGTATTATTCCCATTAATATCCAAATGTAATGATTAAGATAAACATTATAAATATACCATTGCGGTGTTGTGATTTATTTAGACAACTCTTTTTAAGCCTTTAAAAATCTTTTCACAATTGCAGACAGTTCAACAAAGAATAATTATCCAAAAACAGTTTCAAGTAGTTTTAACAAAAACAAACACAAATTTTTTTTGTTTCCTACTAGTTCTTAAATAAATACATCTCAACCTAAGCTTTTATTTTGTATACCACAGTATTGCAGCTTTACTGTTATCTTTGAGTCTTGTGAAAAATTTAGTTTGCAAAGCAACTCTGTAAGACAGATATGTTAGTCTCATTTTATAGACGTGACATCTATAGGTCCGTGATACGCTCGGCATCCCCAGGTCTGGTGTGCGAGGTGCTTGGCACCAGCTCAGGTCCGACTCGTAGCCCAGCTCTTAACGATCACATCTGATCAGATTTCCGCACCGCACTGTCCAAGTCACCCGAGATAAGCCCATCAGAAGCTGACCCTCTGGACCTTCCAGTGTGACACTCAGACTTTATCCCATTTCCAAAAACACTTGTGCCTCTGACACACCTGCTTGGACCTCGTGACCTTTCCATTCGTTTTAACATTTCTCTCGCCCTTCAGCGAGGCTCTCGGTGCTCAGTAAGTACTCAAGAGGCCATGGAGTTGGAGGGAATATTCAAAATCACTTCTAATGTTAAGTTATTTTAATCATGACAATGCGAACTAAGTCCATTGTTGTGGCTTTAAGAATTTTGTTTTTCTTTAAGTGAAAGTATTGCAATCAATAGTGACTGTATTATTAAAATAATTTTTCTAACTTTTTGCTAATCATTGGCACAAGATCTTTCATGCCTTCTTAAAAATTTATCACATGTTAAAAACTAAGTTTGGTCAGACTATTCTCCTTTGATTAGTATTTTTCACTGTTTATTTTCATAAACATTTATGAAAATTTATTCTTTATAAAATTTCCTTCTGAAAAAGGAAATAAGATATATTAAGTCAAACAATGTAATATTTTTATTTTTATATTTTAAAATGTTGTGGTTAAAATATTACAATTTTATTTAAAAAATTTTTATTTTGGGATATGTTGAAAACATATATAAAATTTTAAAATAATATAATTAGTAAACATTAATTTCTCTCGACTTCTTTCTAGCAGGTGACCAAAATGTCCTCCCACTGGCACGCTTGTCAATACCAGAGAGGCCAGAGCAAGTCCCTCTGCACCGGAATGGTCCAGAGCCCGGCCCCCGTGGAGGGTTTGAAATCCCCACGGAGGTGAGGCCATTTCCGCTGCTGTAGTGGCGGCAGCCTCAGCGCGCTGGTCCCGTTTGCTCCGTACTCTCTGGCACAAGACTTACCTTCTTCCCTCAGGTCTTAGGTATGGGCTTTTAAGCTTACTGAGTTACATTTTTCATATTTCAAGTGTGAAATTTGGTATGTTGATGTCTGTATCTAAATTTAAGAATCTCACTGTGGATATTTTTTAGTTTTTAAAAATATCTTGATGTAGTTCTGACATAATAAATTGCAAATGTAAAATACAATCTTTTAGAGTTTGATATTTGCATATATCCATGGAAACACCATCCCTATCAGCATAATGGAATACTGATCACTGATAAAAATGATTTCTTCTTGTGATGACTTGCTCCAGTTGATCCTGGGCAATTGCTCATGTGCTTTGCTGTCCTGATTGACAGACTGATTGTCATAGAAATTACACAATTTAACATAATTATTTTGAAACTCATCTTTACTGTTGTTTGCATAGTTCTATTCTTTTGCTATTGAATGCTTTTCTTATGAATGATATAGCACAATATATCAGACTGCCTGCTGATGGACATTTCAGCTTTTTTCCTGATTTTGTCCTTTACCAATAAAGTTGCTATGGATATCTGTGTCTAATTCTATGTTTTCTTCATTCTTAGTATGTAAATTCATAGGAAAATTCCTCAAAGTGGAATGACCTGCTCACACGGGATGTGTATATTTGCAAGTGTAAACTGTAAAAAGCATTTTCTGAAGCACTCATGCTTGTTTTACCTTCCCACAGGGAGTCTGCAGGATTTGGGAGCTCAGTATCACCCCAGACCTAGGTTTGATTAGCAATACCAAAGGTTGCAGGGATAACCTTAGTGGCTTCAGTTTTCACTTTGTTAATAATTTACACATTGAAACTCTTTTCTTATGCCTATTTATTTTCTTTACATCTTCCAATCATTTGCTCAACTCTGAATTGGGTTTTTTCTTTCTATTCATTGATCTTATTTTTTCCACTTTGTTTATTTATCATGTACTTTTTTCAGTTGACAAATAGTCATTTTATTCTCTTAATGGTATTCCTGGAAGAACAAATAGTTTTAGTTTTGACAAAGTACAATTTATTGATACTTTTTCTTTCATGGATCCAACAGTTGACATCATTTCTAAGGAATATATGCCAACCACTGTTACAAACTTTTTTCTCTTACAGTGTTTTATGATTTTAAGTTTTTATTCATGACAAAATGATTTTTTTGCAGATAAATACTTAATTCTTTCACCAAAATTTGTTGCAAAGAGTATCTGCTCTTCACTGAATTTCTTTTTCATTTTCAAAAATCAGTTGTTTGTATACTTGGATCTATTTCTGTCCTCTCTTCTGCTCCACTGAACCATTTGCCTGGTTTTTCTTGTTTTTTATTTCTTGGTTTATCATTTGTCTGTAGCACTGGAAAATGGAACCCATGACCTTCACACGGAGCTGTGTCCCCGGTCCATTCCATTTTACTTTTCTTTTAAATCTCAAAACAGGATCTCATTAGTCACTCATTTGTCCAGCCTGGGCTCAGTTGTGGACCTCCCACCTCACCGAACCTGAGCGCTGAGATTACAAATGTGCACCACCATGCCCAGCTCCTTGACAACAGTACCACGTCTTGACTTCTCCTCTCACAAGTCTTTAACTCATACAAATAATGGGTCTTCTTTGTATGAAGTCATTTGGTTATTTTACTCATTTGTATGTCCGTATGGACTTTGGTATCATTCTGTCAATCCCTGATAAAAACATTGCAGAGACTGTGATAGACATTAAATTTAAACTGTATATCAGTTTGATGAAGAAGGTCATCTTGGCAATGTTAAGTTTTCCAAACCATAGACAAGGTATATCTCTTCATTTATATTTTTCAAATTTTTCCCAGCAATATTTTTGAGTCTAAGTTTTACTAGTCTTGCATACTTTTTTCATATTTTTACCAAGCATTTAATATTTTTAATATGGGGCTTATTTTAATTTAAACATTTCTTAGGAAAAACCTTTGTTCTTTAGTAGTATATACAACTGTGAACTTTGTATATTGATCTTGTATCCTGTAGTACTGATGAACTAATCTAAGAAGTAGGGTTTTTTTAAAAAAAATAACATTTCTGGATATTGTAAATGATGTGTTATCTTAAGTAAATATGATTTTACCTTTTCAAATTTAATATAGAACTGTGATCCTCTTTTCTCCCTTCTTTCTTTTTTCTCCATTTATCTGTCTTTCTCTTTCCCTCTTTCCTTCTCCCTCTGCACTCTCTCCCACCCTCTCGTGTTTGCAGTGGCTAAAACCTTTAGTACAATATTGCACAAAGTAGTGAAGCCAACATCTATGTGCGATCTTAGTGTGAAAGTATTTGATGGTACTAAGTATGATGTCAGCTGTATGTTCCTTTGAAGATGCTCTTTATTAGTTTTAAGTTGATTTCTTGGTTTCTTATTTTAATTAATTAATTTATTTTGACCGTAGGAATTAATGTTTGATTTTTTTTCAAGTATCAGCCTTTTATTCCTGAAATCAAACCTGTCTATTTCAGAATACAAAAGCACATTTAAAAATCAATCACTTTTCTGTACACTAACAATCAATCAACTACCAGAGAAAGATATCAGGAAAACAATTGCATTCATAGAGCTTCAAAATTCCATACAATACGTAGGAATCAACCTGCTCCAGGAAGTGAAAGGCCTTGTGGTGGTTCACCCTGTCCCTGTGAACGGGTGTGTCTGGAGGTACGCAGAGGTGGTTTTGGGGCCCATCTCTAGTCCCGACACTTTCCCGTCCCGCACCCTTCTCCTGCTCTACTCTGGGCTGCCCCGGACTAGCCCGCTTGCCCCACGGTGCCCTGGTGCCCTGGCGTCTCTGCCTCGGGGCCAAATGACCATGAATTGAAACTGAGCCAGATCAACTTCATGATAAGTCACAGGTAAAGGTATTTTGATCCAGTGACTGAAAAAACACTAATACAAACCTCTAGATCTAGCCATAAAATAATTGGCCTTGAAAATGAGAGACAAAAACTGGCAGCGCGGTCAGTCCATCCTTCACTTTTCTGCCAGGAGAGTAGCCACAAGCAAGAGAGCCCCGAAGCATAAGCATCTGCCTTGACACTGCAATGAATCTAGGTTTCCAAGGAAATAGGGTACAGTGGGAACTTCAAAACTGAAGAAAGAAACTTGGGAAGACACTGGAAGGTGTGAAGAGCTCTTATGTTCAAGGATGAGGAGAATGAATATTGTTAAAGAGGACACCTTACCAAAAGCAGCCTCCAGATATGATGCAAATGCCACCGAAATGCCAGTGCTTCTCCTCACTGAACAACCAAGCAGAGCCAAAATCCACGTGGAGATGCAGAAGACCCAGAAGACCACAGCAATACTGAGAAAATGACAGGCGCTGTGATATGCGATTTCAGATTATGTTACAAAGCCACACAACAAAACTGCACATTACTGCTACAGAAATGGGCACCGAACAGTGGAACAAAATAAACAGAGAAATGAACTCACAGCTACAGACATCTGACTCCTTAACAAAGAAGCCAGAAAACATGGCTAACTGGGAAAACTGGATGTTCATATGTAGAAGACAGAAATTAAATCCGTGTCTCTCATTCTGTACTAAAATCAATGCAAGTCATCAAAGATTGAGGAAAAAGGGCCAGGGGTTTAGCTTAGTGTTTCTGGCACAGTGCCGGGTGTGGTGGCTCACGCCTGTAATCCCAGCACTTGGGAGGCAGAGGCAGAAGGATTGATGTGAGTTCAAGGCTGAGCTCAGGGCCAACCTGAACTACAAAAGCAAGACCCTGTCTCAAAAAAAAAGAAAAAAAAAAAAAAGAATGAGGAAAGAACACTGGAAATGTTGACATTTCTAAAAGAAAACCCAGGCAAACACATGAAGCAATATCACAGGAAAAAAATTTCTTGAATAAGATTCAACAAATGGGACTACATCATATTAGCAAGTTTCCATATAACAAGAAAAACAACAGAAAGAAGATACAGTCTACAGAATAGGAGAAAATCTTTGCTAGCTACTCTCCTGACACATGATTTTTGTCTAGAACGTATAAAAAATTCAAAAAACTCAGCATCAAGGAAACAGGTGGTTAGTAACTAAATGGGTAAATAAACTGAATAGACAATTCTCCTAAGAAGACATAAATCACCAGTAGTTATATAAATTAATGTTCCCTTCCTTTAGCCATTAAGAAAAGGTAAATAAAAGCTACAGTGGGATTTCATTTCAGCTCAGCCCGAATGGCTCTGAGAACCACCTCTGACAAAGATGAGGGGAGGGGCAGGGAATCCTTCTGCACTGCTGCTGGGAATTAAAGTTAGTGCATCCACTACAGTGATCAGGTGATCATTGTAGAGATTCCTCAAGAAGCTAAAAGTGGAAGTACTATACGGACCCAGCTATACCACCCCTAGACAGGATCTTGCTTTGTAGTTCAGGCTGGCCCTGAATTCACTATGTAGCTCAGACCAGCCTGAACTCCCTGCTTCCTGAGTCCTGGGATTACAGACGTGAGCCGACACACCCAACATTGTAGTATGTGTTACCAGCGATTAAACTTGGAGCCTTGTGCTTGCCAAGCAGGTGCCAGAACCACTGAGCTAAATCCCCGGCCTTGCAGAAAGTTTTGTCAGCACATTATATGTATATCTCCATAGCTGTAGTTATCATGATGTACAGTAGCCAAAAAACAGATGAACAGCTATAATGTACACATACAATGAAGTGTATGTGTAGCCATAAAGAACAACATTGTTTTATTTATGGGAAAAATAAAATGAGCTACAGATGATCATGTTAAGTGAAATAAGCCAGATCCAAAAAGATGAACATCCCTGTGTTACTTCATATGTAGACTCCAAAAAGATGACACAGAAGTAGAAGGAAGGGAGGCTATTATTCTACGAGAGGAAGAGATTAAGAAGGATGCAAAGGAGATTAATGAAGGATGGAAAAATTGCTATTAATTATATCCCTATAGATCATGAGGCTGACATGAATTTATTGAAGTGAAAAGGTGACTGTTGCATTTCGTTAAGTGAGAAAGCAGGTTATATAGCAATATCCATAACAGTTAATATTTTATTGTAAAAGTATATTACTACAGAGAGACAGTAAAAAGTTATCCAGAATAGTGTTCACTTAAATATTTTAATCTGTCTCTGACAGTAATCATGTTTTGCTTTTTCTTCAAGAAAAAGCAAGTTTTTCCTTTTTTAATTAATTGGTTTTATTGGTACATTTTATATACCATCACGATCACAGTCAGCATTGAGAATTTGTACCAGCATGAGATATTACTTAATTCTCATGTTTCCCATTTCCCTCCCTACCCTACAATCCCCCCTATGTATACACAAGCTTTGCTTCCTTTTTATCATCACATTTTCCCCCACGTTATATGCCCATACCCCCTTAACTCTTTGAATATTTTCTATTTCACAGTATCTATGATATGCTCTAGAACTCATTTATATCTTCAGTTTCTCATACCAGAGAAAAGATAAGGTAAAATTGACATCTGCAAGATGACACTGTAGAGAGGCAGCTCTAGTCAGGGAATGAGACCCAGGGCAAGGTCCACAGATAGCGGGGCGTGCCCTTGAAAGGCACTGTGGGAGCCTGGCTGCTTCCCAGCTGTCTTTGCCCCCTGGCTCCTGCCAAGTCCTGTTTATTCTTCATGCATGTTTTGCCATCATGGGCTATGTTGCCTCCCATCCCAAAGCATTAGACGAACTGATGAACGACCAGCAGTCTGGTCCAGAGCTCTGAACTAAAATAAACCTTTGTTCAAAAAAAAAAAAAAGAGTACTTTTTCTATAAATTCAGTGAAGTCCAGTTGGATGAAAGTTTTCTGGAAGGTTCTACACTATTGCTGATTTTTTCTTAGTCTATCAAGTCATAGAGGTGGGATATTAAACTCTCCAGTTGGAGAGTTTAATTGTGTCTTCTAGTTGCTACATTTTTTTAGTTATTGTTTTATTGTGTTTTTAAGCTCTCTTACAGAGACATACCTTAGAATCTTCTTGTCTTGTTCAAAAATTTACTGTTGTCTGTATAAAACTATTTTCTTTTTCTCAGTAATATCATATGCTAAAATACAACTCATGTCTTCTATTTGTTACGTCTGTCTATTGTTCTCTAACCTTTCTTGCTTCTTTTGGGTTAGTTCAACATCTTTATTTTTTCAATTTATCTCCTTTGTCAGATTATGAGCCACCAATGTACTACTATTTTTTCCCTCCTGGGCAATTAATTTTTGCTTTTTGGATGTCAATTAGTCATAGACTCCATGATATATTTCTGTTACCTTTGTTTGGACAACTAACTAATCATCTTTGAAGTTGAGCTTTTTTTGGGAAAGCATGTGTGGGACGATGTGTGGTTACTATGTTTCTTAGTTTCATTTCCTTTTATAGATCTGTATTCACACTGAGTCTTTTTCTTTCTCTCAAGTTGAACATTTCTCATAGTACGGTTCTTCTAGTGATTAATTCCTTGTGGATTCCCAAAGACTTTTCATCTTACTTCTGCTTTTGAAAAATATTTTAGCCGTATATAATTTAGAGATTCCTCTCCCCTTCACTGTTACTTGGGAACCCTCTCAGTTCAGTATGTGTGGGCACTCATGGGCTTTATTAATCTATATGGTCACATAAGAAAGCAAACTGAATTCTGACAGCATGGCAGAATGGTGCTAAAGATTAGAACCAAACTCCCATTACAAAATAACTGAAACCCC
>PVIR01000780.1:107732-151735 GCA_004026965.1 Petromus typicus | reverse complement strand
TCACAGCAATCCTCCTGCCTCTGCCTCCCGAGTGCTGGGATTACAGGCGTGAGCCACCACACCCGGCACTGTGGTATGTGGTACTGGTTGCTGCTGGGTGTGGGTCTCCACACCCAGTATTGTTATGTGGTTACCGGGGAATCGAACCCGGGCCCTTGCGCTTGCAAGACAGGCGCCGGAACCACTGAGCTAACTCCCCTGCCCCTAGAATGTTTTGAAAGAGATGAGGAGATTTATTTCATTGATAAACATTTAAAGTACATTGAAAATGACTATCAAAATTAGATGGAAATAATATCAAATATTCAATCATACATGTAGAATTTCTTTCCTGCAATAGAAATATAGGGACTAAAAGATAGAGGGTGACAGGCAATTGTCTTGTGAAGTAGCCAGATAGCTGTCCTCCACAACTTGGCCAGCCTCACTCTGTGAACTAGCTATGTAATCCTACTGACCATCCCACAGAAGTAGCAGCTGGGCAGCTTATTCTGAACACTTGGCCTGCAGTGGCCCCTGGAATATGGGAGGCCCCATCCTCCCATGGCCTGGAAAACAACTAGGCACCCCCCCAACCCACTTAGTTCATGAAGGCCCCAAGGAGGCAGATAGGTGGCCCTGATAGCCCCAGTAGCCCCTGAGAAGTAGCCAGTCCCTGCTCACTATTCCTCCCCCTCCCTACCACTAAGCAGACCAGCCCACCGCAGCCTTGGGAAAGCAGACAAGCAACCTGATCACTCCTACTGACAGGCTCCTTGTGTCAAGCCTACAAGCTGCCCATTGTCAACATGGTGGTTCTGCTTCAAAGAACTCACACTGTCTCCCCACCAACCTCCAGAGCCCACACACTTAAAGCACAGTGCCATCTCAGTGGCCTACGGAATAGGAGGCTCTTTGTATCTCATCACTAAGACCACATGGATATCCTGTCACATTCACATAAAAGGCTGCTGCTTCAAGTAGATCGAGACAAGCAACTGTGACCCCAGAATTCAAGTCCATGGAGTACCCACATTATAGGAGCCAGATAGCTCAGCACAGCCCCAGGTGCCATCCCTGAGACCTGAGGAACCAAATCATTAGCTCCCAGGCCTTTGCCCTCCCAAATGTCCCCCGCTGTCTGCTGCTACTGCTGTTACTTATCACTAAAGAGCTCCAGGTGGTACCTCCCCAGGTGCACTCTCCTGGCTGCTATTGCCACTGCCATGAACATGCCCCACCTCAGGGCCTGAGGTGCACCTCTCACTGGGCCTTGAGCAGAAAGGACCACTTTCTGGTCTGTTGTCACTTGTTTCAGTTCTTCTCTGTCCATAAAATCAACTTCTTCAGCTCAGGTCATCAGAACATATATTCTGTTTTATGGATTAAAGTATTTCCCAATTTTAGAATCAAAAATAAACCCATGAAAAACTTTACATTGTGACAGTTGTGTCCTTTGACCTTGTCTTACTGGATTCTTCATAGATGGTAGCTACATGATGATAATCTTCTGTCCTGATCCTACAAAGCAACATTACACAATAAGATAAAATAAAATATACATATTTCATTTGCCTGATTAATTATTGTACCAAAGTAAAAGTTATTGTCTTCACTGCTCCATAAACACATAAAATTTTACATTTTAAAAAGCATAAAACACTATATATCTAGTAATGTGACAAAGATTACAGTTTGTGACTAAGAGGTAAAGAAAGATGGATAAAGATTTGTATATTTAACAATATTAATAGAAAAATTCATCAACTCCAACCTCTTAATTGGAACACTGACATTAGCACAATATGAAAAATCTATGAAAACAATTCACTTCTTTGGGAGCAAATTATCAAGCCACATAAAATATACTTAGTCCTGTCATATTAAGAGTCACATGATTTAGACAGTGTTTTGTCTAAATCATAGAAATTCTATGAACTTCTGGCTTTTCTAAAAACTCTTCTGTTTCTAAGGCACAGCCACATGTGTGACAAATCCTTTGCCTGTCAGGTGAGGTTGTAACTAACATGCCAGACTGTGCAGGTTCTCTGCACAGACTCTTTTCAATCCTTCTGATCTTTCCATGTGCCTGGTTTAGGAGTGACTCACTTCTAAAGGCCCATAACCTGCCACTGTACTCTCTTCCACCACCTCCCTGTGGGATACTACTTGCTACTTTGTCCCTGCTCTGCAAGGAAAATGGAAAGCCCTGGAAGCCAACATCCCCTGGGGTAGCACTTGTCATGAAAGTGTGAACTCTTGGCTCCATTGCCGGCATCTGGACATACCCCAAGGTGTAATTTAGACCTGAGAACTACTGGCAGGATCAGACTGGGACTTTACTTCAACAACACACACACCTTTGTCTGCCTTCTTCCCTTTCTCTTCCCTCTCTTGTCTGCTCATAACACTTATGATGAAATGTGCTCATGAAGATATGAGAACAAAATCATAGCTTTATCACCATAGTTCAGAGCTTGGTTCTACCTTGTCTTCTGCAACTATTATCCTCCACCCGAGGAACTTCTTTTCATCACAGACATCTGGGGAGGTGGGGAATGAAGAAATGATGGCTCAAAATTAGTCTTTTCTTCATTTTAGGGTTTCTCAGCCCCTATTCTCCTGAAAAAAATGCAGACACGTGTTGTGTAACTGTGTATTATTCTTTTTTAAATTAATTGTATTTGCTTCAGTTGAAATATACATAGCAATCACACGCATCAAAGGGGTTTGTAACTGTGTAATACAACTTGCTTCCTCTTTTTCTCCCAATCCTCTTCCCTCCCTTCAACCTCCCCTCCACTCCTTATTTCCAAAATAAGGAATGTTTCCATTTTTCCTTCTTTTCTTAGTTTTTTTTTCCCTTCTTCTCTATTCCCCTCCCATATTTTCACTTTCCATTTGAATAGTTTCTTCCTTTTCCACATTAGCTATTAGACATTTTGGTCCTTATGACTCCCTTCAATTTCTCACACCAGAGAAACAATGTGATATTTACACATACATGTCCAATTTATATCAACTGAGGATAGTCTCAAATTGCATCCCTTTAGCTATGGATGAGCTAGTCTCACATTTTGCTTTCTTTAATGGCAACATAGTATGCCAGAATATTAAGAAAAGCATCTTTTTTATTCATTCATTGGTATGGGCGATTTAGCTACTACAAGCTGTGTTGCTATAACCATAGGTGAGCATAAGTCATTGTGGTACTATGCTTCTAATTCTTTTGGGAAGATGCCCAGGAGGGAAATAGCGGAATCAAGTGGAACCCCTAATCCTGATTTTTGAGGAATCTCCACACTAATTTCCAGGGTTCATTATGCCACGTACTATTGTTTTTATAGATTTTCAAAGGACTCATAGCTCCAAATTTCGTATATTACTACTGCACAATGCCCAGTTTTCTATTGCCACCAATATGTTCCCATTTATAGACTTCTACACATAGAAAACTCTGCTTTTTTATGTGATATAATTTAGTTTAATGTGACACAGTCATCATTTAAAAACATTTGCTTTCCTCCGTTTCCAACCTAAATAACTCCAAAGAACTCAGACTGTCAAATGAACACATATGTGCTTAATTTACAAAATCTAATTTATAAATTAGACAATTTGAATAACTGGGAATGGGGCGAAATTGATTACCTTGGTTTTGCTTGGATATCAGAAACATAAGAACAATAAGATCAGATCTGCATGTTAAAACTGGCAATGTCAGGCTAGCTCCTCACAGCCACCACATTCTGGCCTCTGAGCTCTGTATCTTCAGGAGTCTAAGTGCCCCATCTGCAAACTCCCTGCTGTTCCTGCTGACTACTCTGAGAAACTTTTTTCAAATAAAATAAGAAAACACTAATTTCATACAAAAAAGATGAATGCTGATTAATCAATAACATTGATCAAGTTTTTTCTATTTCTAAAACATAATGTTAAAATTTCCATTTAAAACACCAATGGAGTTGACTATACACACACTGAAAACTAATGCTATACGCATTAACAGTTAAAAAATATATTAGAAAAAATACACTTTTAATAAGTATACACATAAATGCATTATTTACACATAGATTTAAAAGCTTTATATATCAATTATATAAGCCATAATTTCTGATTCACATCAATATGTGAACATAAGTTAATAAAATAAATAAGATTATGTCATATTCCAATTTATCTTTAAATGCTCAAAACATAACGATTTTAATAACTTGTAATTTAACCTCTCATCTTAAAATACAAAGAGGTGAAATAGTGGAGGGAAATGTACAGAGCAGAAAACCACATGAAATATGAAAACAATAAAATATAATAATTAAGCTGCATAATTAATGGACTAAAGTCTTTGAGCTTATTGTGTACATTCATCAAAAATCTAAGAAGGGTTAAACTTTTATAATTCCAAAGTCTGATTTCATGCTTTTCTTAAACTTCAAACCAATGGTATCAAAGTCAAGTTACTGAAATTTCCTAAATTTCATAATACCATGCACACACATTGATATCTTAATAGACTGCAGCCTTTGAATGGCCTGAGAACCAAACACCGGATTTTAAATGTGTTACTTTCTTCTATTTGTTGCCAACCCTTGGACCCAGGAACCACTGCTTAGCACTTTCATCATAGTCATGCAGATGAGAGGAAAGGAGAGGCAATAATATTGGCACTTCACAACACCTTAGGTGTAAAGTCTTGTATAGTAGGCTGAAATCCAAAGCTCATCCTCAAAGCTATGTTTGATTTACAGTTTCTTACCAATGGTTTTCTTTTCTTGTCAGCATATATAGCTGAATGTATGCTAAGTACTTACTTTTCAGAATCCAAGTCTCAAAGAGGATTAAAGAAGAAAATATCAGGAACAAAATTACTTTCCCTAAAGGCAATGACAGGGAGTGAGCAAATATGGATCCCTAATACTGCCATCTACTACTTTGACTTTGTGGTCCTTGGGGCTTTAATTAATAGCTGTTGGCATTTTTGTCTCCCAAGAATGTCATGCTCCAAGTGAAATCTGGAATTTTCCATTCTGACTTCATACTCTTTTCCGCTACTTTAATGCAAGTAAGTGAAAAACAATTTGACTATAAAGATAGCTTTGATTTGTCTCTCACTTTTAAAATAATTCATTCTTAAATGTCAGCCTTTCATTAACAATAGCAAGCTTTCTGCTGCACCTTTCATAATGATAAAGACTGGCCAATATACTGACATCCCAAGTGGGACAGCTGCCAGCTCAATATGCACTCATTCACCCTTTCTCACCAAAGCACTGTGACCTGCTTCATATGGCACTGTAGAACTGAAAGAAAACAAAATATTTAGTAGCCACATGGCCCTATATTTTACAACTTGTCTGCGTGGGACTCTAACATGTACTAAAGGGTTATCATAACTTTATGTTCCTTTTGAACTAAGTTTTAGCTAAGGTGAAGGGAGTGTGGGTGGTGATGCCTTAGCAGAACGAAGGCTAAAGAACATGATGAAGGAAGTTTCACATGTGTACTATAGTAGTGAGACAGCTGTAGATGTGCACTAAGGGTGAGAAGATGTTCTAGGGCCATAAAATGAAGTCTTCTCTGTGTCAAGGATCACAGGGCCATCAGTGAGAAGCACAGACTCACCAAGTGACTGGGGTGGGTCCCTAGAGCTCACTTCACTGTCCAGGGCTGCACAGTTCAAACAGGATTCACACTTCGGCTGTTTTCAATATGCAGATTAACTTTTCAATAACAATGGGTTTTTATAATTGGCATATGAAATCTATGCTCCTTAACTACAGCCCCAAGCAATAGCACTCCTCCAATGACAAAGATTAAGCCTTCTACAGAATTATGAACTTGGAGAGCTTTTCAAAGAAAGAAGTGTTGGGCACCAGAAGGGACTTAGCCAAAGCTGTCACAGCCCTGGTTATTACTCCTCCTAATCCATCGTGCTGAATCCAAAGGCAAACCATGAGCACAAAGCTTAGGCAGACTGTTTCAAGATACCCTCCTGCCTTTCCTGGAAGGATTAAGTCATGCCTACAACTTATTTGGGAAATTATAATCCCCATGAAAATTGTTAATTCCATGTGGCATCTCTTACCAGCAAATGGTTTATAACTTTTCATCTCTTGTAATAGTCACACAGTAGATTCATACTGAAACACAGACCCTCTCTCAATAGTTTCAAGGGTTTATGATTTCCTCAATTTTTTACCCAAGACTATGAGAGATGTTTACATTCAATCTTTTAAATAAGTACTCAAGTTCGATTATTTTAGAGTAGTTACAGCAATTATAGACAGAAAGGGATTCTTTTCAGCATTTATTCCAAACATTGAAGCCCATGAAAGTCATTCTTATGTTTCCATAACACAGTAAACAGATGAAGTGCCTTAGCTGGAATTAGAAGAGAAGAATAAAGCCAACCTCTGGTATACTCGAGAAGTCAAGTGCATTCCCATGGGATGTAGTGATACACGATGAGTCTTGGGGTAAATAGATCTAAATTTTGAAACACGACATCTCTTTAAATACATGAGGGATATGCCTGCTTTTATTAGTTAAGGAATTGCATTTGAATTATAATTAATAACATATTAATTAGATAAATTAGTGGGTTGATGCTAACACTTCTATACGTGCATATTTCATGATTTGATCATATCCCTCTCTGTACTGCACCTCTTCTTCCTGCTCCCCTCCCCCAGTGCCCCTCTCCTTCCCCTTCTCTAATCATCCATATATTTTCAGATAATCTTTTTTTAGAGGGAAGGGGACACACCTGAGGGAATACATGCAATGCTTCTTCTGTTCCTGGCTTTTTCACTTAGTATAATGTCCTCCAGTCTATCCATTTTCCTGCATTTTTATTGTCTTCTTTAAAACTGAGTAATGCTCCATTGTGTGTATAAATCATATTATCCTTATTCAGTCATCTGTTATGGAGGATAGAGACTGAGTCCATATCTTGGCTATTGTAAATAGTGTCACAATAAACATAAGTGCACTTATTAGCCCCTAAGGCAGTTCAGAAGCCAGTTAAATTGACAAGCCAGCTTAGCTGTCGTACACGTTCAACAAAGTTATTAGCAAATAAAGCCACAGTAAAGTAGCATGGATCCCAGGAAGGGTTTTCACATAGAAAACCAAAGGGGAATAATCAAAAGAAGAAACTCATAGGATCATACAAACCAGTGCAGAACAACCACATGGCAACATCCAATATCCAGTCAAGATTCAAAACTCTTACACAAACAGCAAAGGGACTGGGTGAAAGAGACCAGAGTGGAGATGAGCAGCAAAATACAGCATCTCTAGGACATGGAATTGACACACCTAGAAAACAAACTGGTGAAAAGGAAAAGGGGAAATAGAACTCCAGGAATTGGAAAGGAACTGACAGGAAAGCCAGAAACTACAGAGAGGCAGAAGAAATGGAGCAGAACATAGAGAAAGGAACAAAGAGGAGGGGAAAGGAGGCCTGCTCCCCAGGGAGAGGATCCATCAGCCCTGACACAGGTAAACCAGGAGATGGTCAGTCTTCAGAGCTTCCAATAATACTGACAGTGCCCTAGGGCACACATGACATAGGCTTGCCACCACAGGCCTAAGGCAGTCTCAACAACAACAACAAAAAATGGTGTTTCTCATAGAACTACAGAAAACAACCCAAAATTTCATGTGGAACCAGAAGAGATCCAGGATAACCGAACAACCCTGTGTAACAAGAGGAAAGCAAAAGACATCAGCCTTTGACTAACTTAACTTAACTGAAATATAACTTAAAGTTATAGTTCCTAGCTATAACTTCAAGTTATATTTCAGAGCTACAGTGATTAAAAAAGAAATCACATCTAACTACCTGATTTTTCATAAAAGGACCAAAACACACATGGAAGGAAAAGTAGCTAATTTAATAGATGGAGCTGGGAAAACTGGCTATTCACAGGCAGAAGATTGAAACTAGATCTATATATCTCACTGTATGCAGAGCTAAAATCAAAATGGATCAAAGATCTAAATGTTAAAACAGAAACAACCTGGTGGAAAATAAAATAGGTAAAACATAGGCATACACAAGGACTTTTTTATTGAAATCCCTGTTGTATGAGAAATGGTCCCAAGAATATACAAATGGGATCATATTTAGGACCTGAGGAAAATTAAGACCTAATTGGCCTCCTCTGTGAGCACAAGGAGGAAACATTGCACTCAGTATTGACCACAATTAGCGAGAAGTTAAAACAGCTGGGGTTAAGTTATTTGCCAGAGAATGCACTGAAGGGCTTGGAAAAGACATGAATCTTACTTTACTTTGATTATTTGTGCCCTTGTTTGGGTGAATAAAAGCCATGGGAGCCAAAGGCTCAGGATCGTGTGCCTGCATTTTAAGCTGACTCTGTATCTTGTGATTCATCCTCATCTGCCACCCCCCCACACACACATGTCAAAGAGGATCATAGTAGCAGGACTAGGTCCCAGAACAAGTGTCTAGGCTCACTGGGAGCAAGGTCTGCTGGGAGAGTCCACTGCAGGTGGTGCCCTAGGGTGAGGCTGCCAACCCAGAGTAGCCTACAGTTAGCACCTGGAACAAGGACTGGAGCTCAAAGTTACCTACAGAATCATATCAAAAATTTTTCTCCACAGAAAAGGAAACAACCACAAGAGTGAAGTGACAAAATTCAAAATGGAAAATAAATAAATAAATAAATTCTCCAGGTACTCTTCGAACACCGGAATAATATCTAGAATATATAAAGATGTCCAAAGAGAACCCCCAAGCTAAAAAAGACCCAATCAAAAAATGGACAACTAAAATGAATGTGTCTCATCAAAATAAATATAAATGCACAATAAATATATGAGAATCTCGCCATTAGAGAAATTTAAATCAAAACAACACAGATTCATCTTGTTTCAGAAAGAATAGCTAACATTAAGAAATCAATAATAACTAATGTTGGCAAGGCTGCAGGGGAAAAGGGAACTCTATTGTTGGTGGGAAGGTAAACTAGCATATCCACCAAAGAAATCAGCATGAGGAGTCCTTAAAAACTAAAACTAGAAATTCTATTTGACACAGCTATTCTGGGGAAAAGAATTAAAGTCACCATATTACAATGATGTATGAATATTAATGTTTATAGCAGTACAACTCATAACTGCTAAATCTTGGAGTTCCCTTATGTGCCCATAAGCAGATTAATAAATAAGGAAAATGTATTTGTACACAATGGATCTGGAAGTCAAACCTAGAGCTCCTAGCTACTAAGGGCCGTGGAGCTGGCTTTCAGTAAGTTCATGAAAGTATCACTACCCACTGAATGAAGAACCCTTATCTGGGATTTTGCCTTTTAAGACATCCTGGTCCTGTCTGCTGCAGAGCTACCTGTCTTACCATCCTGGATCCTGAAGGGCACGTGAAGTGGTTCTGCTGCTGCCCAGGGGAGACCTTGACCCTGAGCATTGGCACAGTGGTGGTGGGAGCTTTATCAAGGTCCTGGTATTTCCTTCTATACATATTTCTAGGTTCCTTCTTCCTTGAACAATGAATTGGTCAAAACAAGTACAAAAGTCTCTCCACCTATCAAAGGCAGGAGGATAAACCTGCCAGACTGAGCAAAGGCAAATCACTGAGAAAGACAGCACCATCTTCTGTATCTTCCCTTGCATGATGTCAGGTCTAGGCTGCTGATTAGAAACCTGATCAAGTTCTTGCAAGAACATCTGAAGCTCATACTCTGGTCCCAGAAGTACAGCTCTGGGAACTGTTTCTTCACCATTCCAGGATATCACATTGAGTGGTCACACACACTTGTTCAACCCCTTGTCACTTTAATCTCCTGCCTCAGACTCACTCCTGTGAGTGGCCCAGGAGCCCATTGAGGGGTCTGGTGGTGCTTTCATAGGCTTTCATAGTCCAAAGCCTGAGGCAACTCAGCAGGCCCGACCACTTCAGCCCCATGGACAGAGTCTTCCCGCTTTCTTCCAGTTCTCCCCTCTATCAGTAGTCAGCAGAAGAGAGGAGATTGCAGTCATAGATTGGGTCACTTGTGAAGACCACGTAGCCAAAGCAAATGCAGTCCACAGTTAAAGTCACCACTCTGAGGAGAATCATCTTCCCCACCTTCATCGAGCATCGCAGACAGAGGCAGCCCCAAGTCCCAGCCATGGGTTTCTGAGTGGCCTCAAGCTCTGTCCCAGGAGGACAGGATCCTTGTCAGGACCTCATCTCATGGGCAAGTCTCACGCTTTTGTTCTCAGGAATTCAAGGAGACATGATTAGAAACCTGAGTTGTGATCTGGAGTGACCATCACTACCATTTAAAGGGCAGAGAGTGCCTCAGGTCTTGGCCACCCAAAGCACGGAGGGCAGGCTCCCTACTGAAATCTCTCTTCCAGATGGTCTGAGCTCCACTAGTTGTGAATTAGTAACTACTAGGCTGTAGTTCTCACCAAGTAGGTGGTCTCAGTCTACAAGGTAGATAGTTTCAACACCCACAGTTGTGCAATGGGAAGTATCAACCACAGCTGCAGAGAGTGGGCATCTGAGAAGACCTCTTTCAATATAGGCAATAGGATGGAAACAGGGAAAGAGATGGAGTTTGTGGTGTTGGGGGTAGTTTTAAGTTTTTATGATGAATGTTCCTATTTGTAACTAATGTTCCTATTGGTTCCTATTGTTTCCCTATGCTGATCCAGCACCTTTCCTTACTACTCAAAACTAGAAGTAGAACAGAGCACTATAGGAGACATTGGATTTGTTTTTGTTTTCATTTTGTAACCCAGCATTCACTTATCTTTTGAAAATGTCCCTTCTCTCCTCTGTGGACCTAACCTCACTCTCAATATCAGCCCACAAGCAAGTGGAGTTATCTTTTCTTAACACTCTTAAGAATAATATATAACTCAGAATTAGTGAAAAAGATCATTCCATATTTTGGTAACAGTGATTGATAGAAATGGGCATATAGAAATGCTCATATATGTCACTGGGGAAAATTGGATACATTGGAGCTTTTAGAGAGGACCAATGGGAAGGCAACCCATTTTACCCTTCAATTTGAAGCTTGGAGGCTGAGGCTATGAACTTGCCCAAGCTCATTCTTACAATAAATCCCACCTAGAATATGGAGCAAATAAATGGATATACAGTGGACCTTGATGGAATTGGCTGAGGTCTAACAGCAGCCCTGATGCTCAAGACCAGCCTGACTTTTAGACTTTTAGGTACCTGAGTTAACAGCTTCTATTTTAAGTCAGTTCAACTGTCTTAATGACAGTTCAACTGTCTTAATGACAGTTCAACTGTCTTAATGACAGTTCGCTGTCATTTACAAGTGTGTCATTCCTCACAATGTAAGGGGCTCCCTATTCCTGACTCCATCTTCCAGGCTAGCCCTCTAAATATGACTTTTGATGTCTGATGGCTTCCTAGAAGGCTTATGCATGCAACACATCTACTTAAGGAAATCATCCTTATGTCCTTATTCTCATATCACTGGCGCCCCTGCTACCATTATACCTCTGACTCTCTCTGACTCTTTCTCTCTCTCTCTCTCTCTCTCTCTCTCTCTCTCTCTCTCCCCCTCCTCTCTGTTTTTCTGTCTACTTTAATGTTTACGTCCTTCCTAGGAGCACCCAGCTACATGCCTCCCCGTCATGAGGATCTGGATGGATGGCACTATACAAAGGTGCCTGAAACCTTCTGTTTTGAATCAGAAAATGTGAAAAAGCCCAAAATTTCCACAGAAAAATACAGTAAAAAGCTAACTTTGATTACTTTGGGAGGCCCGTTTGGCAGACAGCAAATACAGCAAATAATAGTGTGGTAAATGATTTTATTTTACCACAAATGAACATCATTTACGTAGGTAGAGCAAGAATCTCTACATAGGAAATTGGTCTCTCTGGTCCTTGTCAGCACAGCCACCTCCCCCAGTGATTTTGCACAGTTATTAGGTGAGACATTTTTACCACCACTTCATTTTGGAGAGATCACTTCCCAGATGCTTTGTGAGCACAAATCCAGCTTATTACCTCGTCCAGTGTTTCTCTGCACAGAAGCAAGTAACCAGGCACAAGCCATGACCGGTTAAGTGACCCAGCCCAGTACCTCCACTTCCTTAAGCCCTTGTGTCTCTCTTGATCAGAGTCCTCGGTGCACTGGATACATGGAAAACATCCCAGAATGGGAGTTACATGCTTTTAAGTTTCCTGGAGCAGGCGTCCACCATCTGGGTTGACTCATTCCCTCTGATGTTCAAACTGTGAAAGTACAATTTGATAATATGATTGTGCTAAATTAAATATATTGATAAAAATAGAATTTAAATTTTCTAACTTACAGTACATGCTTCTTTATAAGCCTGCGTATGTCTATAGAACCTGACAATTGCCTCCTTTGGCCTGTGGTTTGGGGTCCAGGAAGTAGAAGTATTATGGTAGCAGAAGGCTGAGTCTTGTAGTATTTAATTTCTCCTTGCTTCTAAGTGTTTTTTTTTAAATTGATTTTATTGGGACTTTTATATATACATTATGATCACATTCAACAGTGAAGGTTTGTACCAATATATGACACATCTTGATTCTCGTTTTTTTCCCAGCCCCCTGACCTCCCTACAACTCCCCACCCTCTATATATGTAAGGGTTCAGCAAAAAAAAAAAAAAAAAAAAAGAAAACTATTGGCCAGTGTCCTTTATGAACATGAATGCAAAAATAATAAGATAGCCAGCTGAGATAGAAGGGTCACTGCAAATCTGAGGCAGGCCTGGGCTGCACAATGAGACCGTATCTCAAAAAATAATAATATATTGAGATTGTAACAAAAAAGTAAGGAAACAAATTTTATGTATATGGGGGGGTGATAGGGTGGGTAGGGCTATGGGAAAAAATGAGAATTAAGTTGTGTCTTATACTGGTACAAATCCCCATTATGGAGTGCAATCATGATGTGTATATTTAAGGTACCAATAAAGATAAATAATAATAATAATAATATAAATATAAATAATAAGATACTGGGAAACACAATTTAATCATTTATTAAAAAGATAATACAAGATGATCAATTCAGCTTCATCCCAGGGATGCAAGGATGGTTTCGTGTACATAAATCAATAGATGTAATAGAACACATAAAGGAAATCAAAGATAAAATTGCATGATCATCTCAGTCAATGCAGAAAAACATCAGATCCAGTGTCATCTCATGATAAAAACCCCTAATGAAAATAGACATAGAAAAACTTGACTTCAAACTGATAAAAAGCATTATCTGAACCACTGTCAACATTATACTTAATGGGGAAAAAACAAAATATTTCCTTCAAAATCAGAAACAAGACACAGATGTTCACATTTACCATTCTTGTTCAATGTAGTATTTGAAACAGCAGTTCATTGAAGCAAGAGAAAGAAAGAAACTGAATGGAAATAGGAAAGAAAGAAGAATTATCTTTATTTGCAAATTATAGTATTTTTTTCCATAGAACACCTTCCACTAAAAAAAAAAAAATTCAGTAGAAGACCTTTAGGGCCAACTAATTCAGGACAGGATATAAATCCACACACATGCCCATGCACATGCATGCCTTGCTATGTGGCCAGCCACCATTTTGACTCATTGCATGACTATGCATAACTTTTATGTGGGCATGCAGCATCAGCTGCCGCCATCTTTTTTCCCCACTGTGTCTGCCATTTTATCTTGTTTAATGACTATGTATAACTTTTACATGGGGATGTGTCACCACTCATTGCCATCTTTTTTTCTCTATACCCCAGTTCCTTTTTTAATAACTGGCCTTATGAGCTAAGCCTTTGACTTTAAACACCACACGAGTTTGTGGGAAATCAGAGAAAGGAAGCTTTTTCTTCCTGCAGGTGGAAAACCTGTACTATTCCTTTAAGAACTCATGAAGCCTTGACCTGTACAAAACTTTTGGAGAGGAAGATACAAACAGACATCGTGACTGACCCTGGGCAAATTTAGGCCCATGGGCAATACCAGAGAGCCCTGCTCAACCCAGTAGGATATGAGAAGCCTTTCGGCCAGAACTGAGAACAGCAAGGCTGTGCCCGCTAGTGCAAGAGCTCACTGAGGCAGATGCTTCCTAACTTTTGTGCTTCCCTGTTAAATGAAGCCCAGACAAGATAAAGGTCAACATCTGAGCTGGAACAAAACATGCTAACACTTAAAAATGTAAACAGAAGTGTAAACCAAAGTAAATGTAAGTCTATGAAAACAGCGATCCCAATTCTTAGTATTTTTTTCTATCAGAGTAAATGCAAGAGATGTTTTCCCATATGGTTTAAATACAAGTTAACTGTCAAGGGATACAAAGAGGTAGCTGAAAGAATTTTGCTTGGGAAAGTTCTGCCAATTGCCTCATAGGAGTGTTGACTAGCCAAAGCCAATAAATGGCTCAACTTCCTTCTCCCAAATGAGTTAATGGGTTCACGTGTGGAGATAAACCCCCTATGGGGGACTTTTTTGTTTAAATAATGCCAGAATCACTCTCAGGTTCAAGATAGACTCCTGTCTCAAGTTTTATAAAGTCTCACAAGTGGTACTTTGTGGACTCCAGGTCTCCTTCTATGTGAGACACCTCCTCAAGGAACACAGGTCTAGCTGTCTCTTCTGCATAGGCCCCAAGACAAGTGAATGGGAGGTCTGTTAGATCTCACCACTGCACAGATTTCACCAGGGGCAACATTAGGCCATATTCTCAGTGGGTGAGATGTAAAACAGGAACAGCTTATCTATTATTGCAATACAGTTTAGGTCCAGTATGAACTGGGAGATGTTGAGAGATGGGTATAGGATGGTACCATTAAATTATGAGACTATTCTCCAGTTATAATATTTCTACTTGAAACGTACAAGATGGAATGTAATGCCTTATATTCAGGCTTCTGTGACTTTCTACCAATGGCTCTTGAATTAGTAATGCTTCAAACCCATCCAAGGCATCTAAGGAAAGACACAGGAGGAGCTGAGGAAAAGGTTCCTGTTGCAAGAGGCAAGAGGACCGGAAATTGGGCACAAGGTTACACTAGGCCCCCAGATGTCATCTACTCTCCATGTAAGGCAGCTAATGTACCTAACTTGTGGCACTGGAGGTTAGACCTCCCTGCTCAGAGCCTGTGCTCAGAGACAGGCTAGACCTGCCAATACCCGCATTTCCTGTTCCCATGTCTGAAGAGGCACAGGGAAGCTACAGTGGCCCTGTCTACCGACATCACTGTATCCTCCAGGAAGTCTGGGTAATTTTCAAGTCATAGGTGAACTGGTTTGACTGCTTATTGATACAGGGGAAGCTCATTCTGTTTTGACTTCCTTCCCTGGAAAAATCTCCTAGTTTTATAGCTATGGTTGGGGTTGAGGGACATCTTACATGGAAATTATTTACTACTGCTCTGATGTGTCACATTGAAGACAAAATGTTTAAGCATGAATGTTTAATTGTCCCACAATGTCCTGCTCACTTGCTAGAAAAAGATTTATCAACAAAATTGGGGAGAAGTCTCAAATTCTGGCTAAGGCCAAAATGGATTTTACTTGTTAGGACTATACCACATCTCACTGACCAACTTAGCCCACAAATAATCCTGCTGCATGGTATAATGGAACACAATGAAGCCTTAAGTTATACCTAGCCTGACATATGAACAATTTCAGTTAATTAGAAGATCCATCCTCTTGAGTTACACCCAGTCCTCAGTAACGAGTAGAGTTCAGAAGTCAAGAGTTCACTGTACCTGGTTTATCAAATTCTGCTTATGCCAGCAGTTATAAAACTAAAAGACCTTAGCTGATTCCCTAACTGAAAGCAGTAGCCAATCAAGAGAGAGATGCTTAAGGGCCTCCAGCCTCTCAGACAAGTTTCTCAAATATCACTTTCTGGAGCCTTAACAGTCCCCTTCCATGACTCCTCTTCTCTCTACGGTAAAGCCCTCAGGAGCACACAGGATGATGCAAAGCTCTACATCATTGATGAAGCTGTCATTTCAATCCATCCTCTCTCATGGCAGATCCATATGGAATTCTCTCTCAAATTCCAAGGAACACTAATTGGTTCTCAGTCTTAGATTTAAAAGATGCATTCTTCTTTGTCTCCCTCTATCCAGACTCTCAGTTTCTGTTTGAATGAGAAAAATCTTATTTCAAGAGGAAAAGATATACTTGGACAGCTCTCTCACAGGATTTTAGAGACTGTCCCCACCTTCTTGTTAGGGTATGAGAAAAAGACTTAAGAATTTAAGTTTAAATTAGAAGCTCTCCTATGGTACGTAATGACATTCTAGTTTGCAGTACAACTCAGTAATTCTCTAACTTGGGCTGAGGCTCAGATGGTATTGTACCTCCTTTGTAAGAAGAATAAGGGCCTAAGTTTGATTAATGGTACTGGAAAAAAAATAAAAAGAAATGATTTAAGTATAGCTCTGTAGAGAGTCATAATAAAGGATATGGCATCTCAAAAGAAAACCTCAGATAACTCAGGAACAGCTATCTATGAACCAGATCCAAGCTGCTTCTAATCTTGAGGCCCTGGTCATTAACCAGCAGTTTTGCACCTTTCATGGTGGTTGTCTTTTATAGGATCTCGCTACCTAATTTTGAACTAATGCTAAAACCTTTATAAGAAGCTGTCAAAAGTCCTGAATCTGTATCTCTAGAATGGACAAAAGTGACTGACAGTGGCTCTAGGGAAATAAAGCTTGCTGTTACTCAGGCCCCAGCACTGGGAATACCTGACTTTAAAAAGCACAGATCAGAAAAGGGAGGAATAGGGTAGGGCAAGAACTCTGCCCAGTGCCATACTTTTCAAAGAAATGCCTTAGAGCAATATCAGATACAGCTGTACTAATAAAAGAAGCTACAGTGTTAACTTTGAGACAGAGGCTAGAAGTCCTGAATCTCCATTAGGGATGAAAGGTTACATGTGGCTAATAGTAGAAAGCCCACCAAATATTAGATCATATTCTTAGATATCCCTGAGTTATAAAAATTTATACTACTAATAGCTCTATTTTTTTGATGCTTATAGGCCCAGAAGTTAGGTCCACTGTTGTAAACAAGTCATCTTCCAGACCTATGCAAGTAGGCAGGACATCATCGATCTGTCCCTCCAAGACCTTGAAGAGGTGTGGTTCACTGATGGAAATAGCTTTATTCAAGGATAACACAAGGTGAGTCATGAAGTTGTAAGCTCATGTCAAGTCACTGAAGCTAGCCCTCTTCTTCCAGGAATACTTACTCAGCCATTACCATTAGAATAAGGCAGAGAGGGCTGGGGATTTAGCTAAGTGGTTCTGGAACCTATCTTGCAAGTGCAGGGGCCTGGGTTCAATTCCTGGTAATAACATACAATACTGGGGGTGGAGACTCATGCCCAGCAGCAATCAGTACCACATACCACAGTGCCTGGTGTGGTGGCTCACGCCTCTAATCCCAGCACTCATTGGCAGAGGCAGGAGGACTGCAGTGATGTGAGTTTGAGGTTGAGCTTAGGGCCAGCCTGAACTACAAGGTGAGACCCTGTCTCAAGAAAAAAACCAAAAAAACAAAAAACAACAATGTTGAGATTGTAACAAAAAAGTAAGGAAACAAATTTTATGTATATCGGGGGGTGGTAGGGTGGGTAGGGCTATGGGAAAAAATGAGAATTAAGTTGTGTCTTATACTGGTACAAATCCCCATTATGGAGTGCAATCATGATGTGTATATTTAATGTACCAATAAAGATTTTTTTAAAAAGGCAGAAAAGTAAAAAGCTATATAGACTCCAAATATGCCTTTCTTATAATACATCTACATCCTCTTGTAGCAATCTGGAAGGAGAGGCTTACTGTAGAATATACAATCATATCTCTAGCACAGTCAGGAAATTCTACAACTGCTAGAGACAGTACATCTTTCTAAATATGTCACAGTCATGCACTTTAAAGGATGCCAAAGAGATATGTCTGAAGTCTCTTTGGGAAATCAAAAGGCTTACAGGCAAGCAAAAAGGGCAGCCATAAAACTCCTAAGACTCTAGTCTTATTTCCACTTCCTGAGGAACATTAAAATCAGACTGTACTCCCTCCCAGGAAAAGAAATTATCCTCAGAACAAGGAGGGAATTTTAAAAAGACTCTTACGGTATTTAGAAAACAAACTTGTCCTTCCTCAAGGGACACAGTTGAAGGTTATACAAAAACCTTTTGTGATTTCCATCTGGGAAGAGACATTCCACTGGAAATGATCACTCACATTTTTACAGGACTAAGACTAGCAGTAACTGCTCAGCAGATCTATATAACTTGCCCACTCTGTGCCTCTAATAACTTTGACAAACCCAGATCACCTCCTTTATTAGAGCTTATGGAGAGGAGAGAGACATACCTTGGCAATTAGACTTTACCTGCATGTGGAGGTTTTAAATCGATGTTAGTTACAATAGACACTTATGCAGGCTGGATTAAAACTTGTCCTACATATTCAGAAAAGGGTGCAGAAGTAATCAAGGTGCTTCTTAAATAATCCCCAGCCTTGGACTACACCAATCCCTGAAGAGATACAAAGTAAAGGCTTTAGGGGTAAAGTACCACCTCCATTCTTCCTGGTGACCTCAAACATCTGGGAAAGTGAAGAGAGCCACAAGATCCTCAGTGAGCTAAGGCAAAACTCTGCCAAGAGACAGCTGAGTCCTGACTCCAAGTGCTGCCAGTAGCACACATGAGGGTTCATAACACACCTCAAAGTGGACTAAGTTTGAGCCCATTTGAAATGCTATACAGGAGGCCATTTTTATCTTCTAATAGGATAGCAGACCCAGAGATTCTATGATTCTTAACATTGTCTCACTGGGCCACTGGGCCAATGCCTTTTTTAAAGCATTTGCATAATACTGCATAAGTTGACAAAAATGGAATATGAATGAGATCAGTTAAAAGTTTTATTCCAGCATTTAATTCACCAATTGAGATAACTGAGTACATAAGAATTTTTATAACTTTTTATTCATGCATGTAAATTTTATGAAATACTAGATTTCAATGTGGTGTTTTCATATATCCCTATAAAATACTCTGGTCATATTCAACCTGTTCCTTAACATTCTTCTTTCCCTCTAACTATTCCCATCCTCTCCTCTAACAAGTGTTTCTTTCATTGCCATGTAAATTTTTTTCTTTAAAGATTTCACATAGTTGTGAAAACATGTAATACTTGACTTTTGGAGTCTGGCTTATCTCACTGAAAATGATCATACCAACATTTTCATAGTATACAATGAAATATTCAAGGAAAAATCATGATATGTAGCATATTAATAAATGCACTTTTGTGTGAGGAGACATGGAGAGGGAGGAAACAGCAATGATTGCAAATATGTCAAAATATTAACAGTAGGAAAAAATGTATACTATTGTTTATCATCCATGGAACTTTTCTACAAGTTTGATTGCTTTCAAATACATTTCTAAATAGACTATAGTGTTGTATTGAGCTCTGACTAACCTTGGAGATATTTTACTTTGTCTTCACAGCTGCTCGGTCACACCCAACCCTCATGAGCATTCAGTGCTAATGCTGAAATGATCTCAGGGTTTCTTCCCCAGAGGAGAACCCACAATCTTCTTTCACTTTGGAAACACCTGGTATTTTAGTAGGATTTTACAAAACACTGGAAAAGCTTCCCCCATTTTTTATTTTTTTATTTTTTATTTTTTATTTTTTTTTTTTAGGTTTTTTGAGACAGGGTCTCGCTTTTGTGGTTCAGGCTGGCCCCGAGCTCAGCCTCAAACTCACATCACAGCAATCCTCCTGCCTCTGCCTCCCGAGTGCTGGGATTACAGGCATGAGCCACCACGCCCGGCACTGTGCTATGTGGTACTGGTTGCTGCTAGGCGTGAGTCTCCATACCCAGTATGGTATGTGGTGACCAGGGATCAAACCTGGATCCTTGTGCTTGCAAGACAGGCGCCGGAATCACTGAGCTAACTCCCCGGCCCCATCCCCCATTTTTTCTTAATGACACACAGTGTAAAAGAAAATGGCAGAATCTCAAGGAACCATATTTAAACACGTAATCTGTGGCATTTCTAATTGCCATCCTGGTCGACGTCACCATGTCACGTGTCTTCTGGCAGTTTGGGCTTCAGCTTGCCTCACTAAGGTACTTACCTGCCTGCCACTAGGGTTTACTTCCCAAAACTGTTGCCCATTTTTGTCATCTTCTTTCCTGTTCCCGTCATCCTCAAGCACTTTCATTTTTTAGTATCTTTTAACTTTTTAAAAATTTTATTGAAATACATTTCACATGGCATACGTACAGTTCACTCAAGTATCTATAGTTCGTATATTTAGAGTTGTGTATCTATGCCCAGGGACCGGGCCGCCTATATTCCCTTTAGAGCCTATCTCATGTGTTGTCCTGCCCAGAGCTTCCAGAGAGCCCATTTCTCACTGCATCACTAAGCTTCAGAATGTCAGGGGCAAGAATCAACAAAAACAACCATGATAGAATGAGGGCGCTGTCGTGGGCAGATGTTTTGCTCTTATTTTTGTTTTCATACTCAGTATTCATAGTTTTTGTGGAAAAACCACTTTAGGGAAACTCAAGCCATTTATTTTTATTTATTTCAAAAGAACTTTTATAGAGTGAAGAATTGTCAAGAGAGTGAAAAGACAATACACAGAAGGGAAAATATTTCGGACCCCATATCTGTCAAGGGCATAGAGCCCACAATACCTGAAGAACACTTAGGATAGTTACAAAAGGTCAGGTAGCTCCACTGTTGCCGAGCCCAGGTCTTGACTGCACGTTTCCCCAAAGATCAATAGAAAAGTCTACAGAAGGGACCCAGTATGACCTGTGGGCAAATACGAGTCAAAAGCACGAGATTTCTTATTCACCACTGTGGGTGGTCCTGAGGTCTGACAATGGCCCATCCCCACCCCCCCCCAGAGGGTGGACTGTGTACTTGCCCCTTTATCTATATTTAAACACAGTGCATGGCTGGACCAGTGCTCCACAGATGCCAAAAGGTAAAGTGTTTTTCAAACCTGCTTTGCATTCTCAGAGGGATCACACAGAAGACAAACCACTTGGCCATTCAAGTCAAGTCACAGGACAGTCACTGGGTCCTTCTGAGGTGTAGTGTCACCAAGAAGAGCAGCTGAGCTCCAACCTCTAGCAACCTCCAAAGAGGAAGAGCTTTGGATGTGACTACTGTCAGGCAGCAATGGTCCCAGACTTAGGGCAGCCCTGCCCAGAGGGCCTTGGAAGTCGGTGCTGGGAGAGAGCAAAGGGTCCAGCCCAGCTCCTCCTACCTCAGTAGACAAGGTCTATGCAGAGCCCAGGAGGTGATCTCATTAGAGGCGGTGAAGAAGCAAGAGAGGGTGCCTCCATCGCCAGCACAGAGCCCTCCAGTGGTCTTCTGTGGGCCTGGAGGGAGCGAGTGATGAACGATTCATTGACATATAAGCAATGAGGCCCTTTGACAGGATGCTTAAATTCTGAGATCCCTGTTTAGTGAAGAGAAGCCTTGATGTAACCTGGGGCTGACCTGTGTGGAAGTGACTAGCACTGGTGTCCCTAGGCACAATGATGCCCATGGTGGTGGCAGACAGTAAGAGGCTTGGAGATGGCAACCAGCAGCTTGGAGACCACTGCCCATTATGCAGAGTAGAGCTCCTTGCTACCCGACATTGCCTATGCTGCCTGAGCACAGGTGTTGTTGAGTGACACTGGGAAAACAGGGAAGGTAACTGTAAGAGTGAATGTGCCTGTTAAGTGATGGGCAAGAAAGAGCAGGAGAGCTCACCTACTGAGCAGCTATGCTGGGGCTGACCCGACGGGTCCTGCAACCAAGGCTTCCTGCAGCAAAAGGCTGTGGAGGGCAGGTGGCTCAGGTCCTTCATTAGTTAGAGCTCTCAGGGTGGAAAGCTGCCCGAAGTCTACTGCCAAAGCACTCAGGACCGGCAGGTGGGCAGGACAGTTCTACTACACTTGTGACTGGAGGATGTGACCCTTCACATCAAACGTAAGACATCATGGCTTCCTCTGACAGCATTTCCCACAGGCCCCGAACAGTGCCCACTCAAACCATGTATTGGTCCCTGTTGTACAAGAAGAGTTCCTGTTGTGCTCTAGATCTAAAAGTTCCCCCTAAGCTCTCCAGGTGTTTATAAGATGATTGGATCAGGGGATGCCATATTCATCAGTGGATTGATAAGTTCAGTAGCTGAAAGTACTTTCAGGAGGCGGGTCTGGTTGGACAAGAGTTACAGGCTGGGGGTGGGGCATGAGGTGGAAGGGAGTGTTCTCCTCCCTTCTCTGCTTTCTAGCTGCCCTGAGATGAGCAGCTCTCTTCCACCAAGCACTTCCACCATGTGTTTCTGCATTGGGGCCAACCACCATTGCACTGAACCCACTGAAACCAGCAGCCAAACTAACCTCTCTTCCTTCATGTTGTGGGGGTCAGGTATTATTCTCAGCAGTTGAAAAGAAACTAGCATAGTTGCCGTCCCATAAGAACACCGATTCTACAGTGAGTATGTGTGTAGACTTGGCCAGATAAGAGTGTTCAGTGTAGGCCCATGGGGAACATCAGGTACCTTCAGTCCTGGAACAGGAGCTGGAACAGGAGCTGCAGATGATCTGGAAAAGACCTCCCATGACTTCTCAGAGGCCATAGAGATCAGATCGGCATGTCCTTGAGCATCCTGAGGGCAAGATCTTGCACACTATCAGCAAGCACAGTTGGAAGGAAGCACAAGTTCACCTTCCCTAGAGGGAGGGAGGATGTGACTGACAATAGCCCTTCAGATACTTAGTGCTCAAAGAAGGGTTCCTTGTACACTTCTGCTGATGTGACATTAATAAGCTCTGTGGCAAGGTCAATAGCTCCTGGGAGGTGATTGGTCCCAAGGACATGCTGACCCAGTCACATTAGGAAACAGAGGGAGTGGTAGAGGGTCAGGAGGTGCAGAAGGCAGGGCGTAGACCTTTGTTTTCCTACACAGTCATTCTTTCTCTGTTCATGCTGCGTGTTCAACATTCCCACTATTGACAGCTGGGTGAAAAGATCAATCCAGGCAGCCAAAAGAAATAACCAGGTTTGAGCTGGAGATCTAGCTCAATGGTTCTGGCACCTGCCTTGCAAATGCAAGAATCCAGGTTCGATCCCCAGTAACCACATAAAACAATGCCAGGCATGGTGACTTATGCCCACCAGCAATCAGTGCCTCATACCACAGTGCCAGGCATGGTGGCTCACACCTGTAATTTTAATACTAGGGAGGCAAAGGCAGGAGAATTGCTGTGAGTTCAAAGCTCACCTGGGCTACATAGTGAGCTCAGGGCCAGCCTGAACTTCGAAAGCAAGACTTTGTCTTAAAAAAAAAGAAAACAAAGAAAGAAATAAACAAGTAACCAGGTTAGGAAATACACTTTTAGTTAGTTTTCCAGTGGATTAATCTCAATGACAAGGGAAAACAAAGTATATATGCGACACAGGAACACAGCCCTCACAGGCACTTCTGCAGAGCATCTCACTGCTGATAGACCCAACCCTACCCCTCACAGGCGCTTCTGCAGAGCATCTCACTGCTGATAGACCCAACCTCACCTCCCAGGAGCTATTGACCATGGAATCCTCAGAACACTAAGCAGGATGACCCTCCTGTGGGAGCCTCTAGTCACTAACAGATGTCTCTGAAAAGACAGAATCTACGCGATTCTCAAACCTTACCTGTTTTCCTCACTGCAGTAAATGAGGAGGAAGGTATGCCTGGCCATGAAATGTCACTGAGACTAAGCTAAGGGGCAAGAAGTATAGCCACTTCCTCATGCTTTCGGAACAGTGGGGGTTTGGTCACCTTGGGGAGACCTATATTTAGCCCTTTCCCCAAGCTCAAGCCCAAGTTACCCACAATCTGTGCCCACCACACAGTATACACAAAAGAAGTCACTTTATTAGGATGTTTATTGGGGGTCATCCATATTTTGAACAAGGAAGGAATTATTAGGGGGAAAATAAAACATTTTTCCTAAAAATTATAGTAGAAGGCTTTTGCAAAGCTTATAGCAACTTTCTGATCTTTGGTGTTCTCAATAAAGCCGGATCTCCTCTAACAGGGCCCCTGACCTGTACAAGAGGAGATGAGGAGCTGGCCTTTTTGAGGGAGCTCTCTTGGCCACAGTGTTTGGTACTTGGACAAATCCATTGGAAAAAGGGCTTCATTTTCTCTCTGAAATGATTGTCACAAGGGGCCTGTCCTTTCAGTGACAGGATTGAGGAGGACTTGTCCCCACGTGTCTTTTCTAATGTCCTGTCATGGTCAGGGTAGTTTCTCCTTCTGTGCTGGGATGTGTCCAGCCCTGCATCACCTCCTCCGAGGTCTCTTGTTTTGAGTATCATTCTCTTCTCAGTTGGGAACTTCCTGTCTTGGTTCTGGCATAAGATTTGCTTAGGGACCCAGGGCTCTTGAGCCTGATCCATATGGGGCTTTGTATTGTCCAACTGAGCATGCATCACCTGGGAAGACACCTTGTCCCCCCGGGAGGCACCCTGGTCATGACAGACTAAGGTCTTGGTTTTCAAGTTACTGGAGGCAAGGGACACATTAGTGAGAAGGCTCCGAGACTGGCTCTGCTTCCTGCTCTCTGCTTTAAGCTTCTGCTCACTAAGCAGCTCACTTTTAAGATTTGATGATTTCAAGTCTTGGGAAACTGCTGTTCTTGTTAGAGGTGGTTTAGTAGCTAGGGGAATTTTATGCGTATATCTCCTCTGGCTGGATTCTGATTTCTCCCTCATAAAGATGTTACTAGTCTGTGACTGAAGAACATGGAGCTTCTTTCCTTGAAATGTCTCACTAGACTTGCTACCTGTGGGTAAATATTTTAACTGCGTTGTTGTTTTTCTCTGTAGCTCTTCTTTGTTGCTGCAACTCCTTCTCTTATCCTGTATGTCAGGGCCAGCCCCAGCCTGCCCTGTGGGTGGCTTTGGGTGGCATCTCTTTTCTTGTTGAGTCTTCTTCTGACTCACTGTATCTGTCTTGCTGTTGGGGGGAAGGAAGGAAACATGCATGCCACCCACCCTCATCTGCATATTCTCTGTAAGCTCATGGTTGGTAGAGGTGGGTGATTGTCCTTCCCTGACCACCCTCATCTGCATATTCTCTGTAAGCTCATGGTTGGTAGAGGTGGGTGATTGTCCTTCCCTGCCCACCCTCATCTGCATATTCTCTGTAAGCTCATGGTTGGTAGAGGTGGGTGATTGTCCTTCCCTGCCCACTCTCATCTGCATATTCTCTGTAAGCTCATGGCTGGTAGAGGTGGACAGTTGTCTTTCTATGCCCACGTGTGAAGTAGGAGGGTGAGAATGATCCACAACTAAATTCATTGTCTCTTTCTCACGTGCTTGAAAAACATTAGAGTTTCCTCTAGGGACTTTGCAGAACCCTGTTGTAGAATCCACTTTAGAAATACTAGTGTTTGATGAGGAAAATTTAGAATCAGAAAGAACCGGGCACAGGTCCTCTTCTATGCTGGCAATTTCTATGGATTTCTGGACTTTGCGAGGAAGGCCCCACATGATTCTCCTACCAAAAGTTTCAATATGCTCTTGTAACATCTTTTGTTTGTTGGAACTAGGAGGGGAAATATCCTGGGAGGTGTTCAGGTTGATGTCCTTACTCACCAGTGGCATTTGATCTCTGTCTTTTATTTGACTAGAGAATTTCTTGGGACCGGGAGGCGTCTGGTTGAGAGAGTGCCATGACTTACTCACAACACTAGGGATACAACCCTCATGAATTTCCTCAAACTTCTTCCTCACATGTACTTCCAGATTTTTTTCCAATTGTTTCTGGTTTACACAAATAACTAAGGCCCTTGGATTTTTCCACACCTCATTTTCCAGGGTTTTCTCTGAGTCAGACCCCCAAACACTATCTGTAATCCTGTTGGGGCCACTTGGGAGGTTTTGGGGGCCAGGCTCTGGACTATGTCTTTGGTTCTTCTCCTCTCCCTCCTGTAAAGACAACATTTCTGAGCTTCTCACATAGAAAGCTCCAGACTGGCTCAAGTCCTTGCTGCTCTGACCCTTGTACAAAGAGATCCAGGACAGCCCATAACTTTCCCTGGACTCGGAGCTCTCAGGGGCCTGACTGAGAGGCTTCATCATCATCAGAGATTCATGGACCCTGCGGGGCAGGCCCCAGCGGTGCTGGATGAGCCTCTTTCGAAGGTGGTGCTCTAGTTTCTTTTTCAGCTCACTGCTGCAAGGGAAATCTCCCGGCAGAATAGAAACTGGCACATGGATCTTGGACGCCTGGCTAATCAGTGAAAACTTGGGAGCTGGCGGGCAGAACTCTTCCTGAGAGCTTCGGACAACAGAAGGCAAACCCCACACGCTTTCTTGAACTTTCTGCAGCACGTTCATTTCCAAGTGTTGAATTTCAGCTGGTGTGAGAGAGTGTACGTCCCCCTGTGAGCTGTGCACACACACTCCACAGCTTCTAGGCTTGCACTGAGAGGCTAGCAGACTTGGAGATGGGGACTGAAGTGGGGCTGGGGTCTGCACAAGGAGATGTGGGAACTGCGATTGGGGCAAAGTTTGGAGCAAGGGCTGAGGTTGGGCCTCAGGCAAGGACACAGGTGGAGGATGTGGAGAGACTGGGGATTCATGGAGTGTGGAGACGTTGGGGATCGTATTAAAGCAAATGAAGATTGAAGGACAGTCGCCAGAGGCAGGTACAATGGGACTTAGTGACTCACTGTGTAGTGATGGAGAACCCCAGAAGAACTGACTATATTTTTTCCCTAAGTGACCCTCTGAGGCCTTTGGACTTAGGAGCTTTGGATGTCTGTGAAGCCCCTCCAGATCACTACCCTTGCTCGAAATGGGAAAAGACCATGCAGAGTCCTGTGGATCAGCAGCTGACTCTAATCTTTCCCATGAAAAATTTCGTAAGGGGTCTGGCAGATGTTGTTTTTGGAAAGATTCTGTTCTCTTTCCCTCCCCTTTGCCCATGAGCAAATCTCCCCTCTTTTTAATTTGTCTTTCCAAAAATGCCTGGTTGTCAGGGCTGAGAAAGTTGAACTTTCCAGGCTCTTCGAGATCAACTTCAAAACATACTTCCATGGAATAAGAATTGTTAGTGGAGAACTTTCCAGGGCTCTCAGCTGATAAAGTAGTTCCTAGTTGAAGATCCAGCTTGGTTTCCTGAGTGTGATATGGCAGGAAAGTGCTGCACTTGGGGGAGGCAAGTGGCTCTGGTGGAAAACAGTCCGCTGGGAATTCGGAATCTAAGGGAGGAATAGCCTCTGTTTGCTGAGAGTCAGCCAGCACCCCAGGTGACAGTGAGTCCACTAAAGAGGTGCCTGGGTCAGGTGTGAGAACAGAGGGTGGAGATGGAGAAGGCCTAGACACAAGGGTTGGAATCCGTCGAACTTTTGAGGTGACAAAGTTCTGGGTGCATGACGACTCAGAATCTGTGGAACTTGAACAGGACACTGAGTAATCAACGTCTTCCAGAAATGCCCGAGAGAGCACTCGACTGACCTTAGCTGTTGTGGTGTTACACACATCACAGAGGGGGTCGGGACACAGCAACTGACGGAGGTGGGTGATATCAGGATGCTGGCCCAGGGGGCTAAAAAGAAGAAAGTACAAAGTTATTTCCAGTGCCAGTACAAGGAAAGGAAGGCCTGCTGTCTTGCTTGGAGTGGAGCCACCCAACACTCCCTACACTCTTTACAGTGCCCCACAGCCATCATCTCACAGAGCACTTCCTCACTGCTCTCCAAACCTCTGCTCCCCTAGTTGTTACTACAACCACCCAACTGTGCCCGGTACACATGGCTCTGAACCTCTGGGATGCACAGAATAAATAGGAAAAGGGAATAGTAGGGCTAATCACCTTTGCAGGATAGAAAGCAGCTTCCTCCCCTCCTCTTTTTCTCTCAGGCCTGCTCTCCAACCTGGAAAACCAGTAAAGTGAGTGACACATGGTAAAGTAGAAACACAAGAATCTTTTAGCAGTCCCAGTATGAGAAACACATAGAGTATGAAAGTCGCAATCATTGGTAGACAAAGCATAATGGTCAAGGATAATAATGAGTACCCTCATGTGGATGTACTTCCACCAATATGATGCTCAAAAGGACCATGTGAAGCACAGAAGTCAGGCTTTACCTCAGAGCTGAGTCTCCGTGCTCAGGAATGAAGTACTGTACACAATATCAGGAGACAGAGGTTGTGATAAAGGAGAAAACAAATGTGTAGAAACTTTTTTCTTGAAAAAAGCCTAGCCTGAGGTATATACACACAAGAATTAAAAGACTCATATCACAGTGACATATGTGCACCCATGTTTATAGCAGCCCAATTTGTGATTGCTACATCTTGGAAACAACCCAAGTGTCCATCAACTGGAGACTGGATAAAAAAGCTGTGGTTCTTCTACAGAATGGAATATTACTCTGCCATAAAAATGATAAGTTTGAATCATTTTTACTTAAATGAACATACCTTGAGTATATCCTCATAAGTGAAATAAATAGTGCACAGATAGGTACATATCGCATCTTTTCTCTTGTATAAGAAAATGAAGATGTAAATAACTCCTAGCATTGTATGTTATATATTATGAAATAGAAAATGCTCAATGTAAAATAGGGTAAAGGGGGAAAATGTTGAGATTGTAACAAAAAAGTAAGGAAACAAATTTTATGTATATGGGGGGGTGGTAGGGTGGGTAGGGTTATGGGAAAAAATGAGAATTAAGTTGTGTCTTATACTGGTACAAATCCCCATTATAGAGTGCAATCATGATGTGTATATTTAATGTACCAGTAAAGATTAAAAAAATAAATAAATAAAATTAAGTAGATGGAAAAAAAAAAAGCCTAGCCTGCCTTTCAGGAAAGTTCTTGTAGTTGACCCTCCTTTCTCTTCTTCAGCCTTTTAATCCTTGTTACTGTCACTGGTGAGCCATCTGTAGCCTTCTGTTAGGTTTACGGTCTTGGTGCCTCAGACATGCTGAAACCCAACTCCTTCAGGTAACACAGAAGTTCACTGTTCCTAAATAGTTTTGTTACACTAGCTTCTTCATGAATAAAGTGAAATCCTGTGCACTGTTTTGACCAATGAAACGTGCAATTCTGTATGTTGTATTAACCAATGAGATCTGTAGGCTTATAACCAATAGAGTTACTTGGCCCATTGTAAATGAAGGATCAAAACTTGTAACTTGTCAACCAGTAGAATGATCATAAATGCTCAGGTTCTATAACTGCACCTCTCCCAGAGGGTCTAAGCAGCCCATCCCTCAGTGGTGGGAATGTAGAATGGTTTAGCCACTATAAAATTCAGTATGATAATTCCTCAAAAAACTCAGGAGTCTCAGAGTCATAGTGACAGCTTTATTCTAAGGCCAGTGGGCCAGTCTAGGATTGTTCTTTATTTTCTATGAGTGTATTGGTACATTTGAGATGGAATTTATGAGCACATTCATCACTGGTTATTTGCATCAATATATCATCAAGCGATTTTTATTTTTTCCCATTCCTGTAGCCTCCTCTTCCCCCTCTACACATAAACTTTGTTTCCATTTTTCTGTATCTTCAATTTTTCCTTTCCCATCTTTTCTTTTCCCTCCCTTCTTCCCCTAGTTTCCCTTGCCCTTTGAATACTTTCTTCCTATTTCACAATATCTATTATAACTTTCAGTCTTCATTTGCAATTTCAGCTTGTCATACTAGAGAAACAATTTGGTATTTACACATCTGTGTCCTATTTATTTCACTTATGACTATAGCATCAATATGCAATCATTTAGTTACAAATGTTTCAAGAGTATCATTCTTTAGGGCTGAGTAATACTCCATTTCCCCAGGCTACCTGCATCAAAGCTGCCACGCTTGTCTCCCATACAGTGGAAGCAATTTGCCACTACAGTGGTGCCGAAGTGACCAGCAGTCCCTCCTGGGCAACTCACATAGCAGCCTGTTTGGCTGCTCCAGTTCATTGCCAGGTTCCTCACTGCTTCACACCCATGGGCAGAGCAGGACTCTGAAATGTGTCTCAAGTTTTATGCCTTCATGTGGCCTCTCCTCTGAGTGCTCCGTGTCCTGACATAGACTGTGTTTCACTACTAACATCTCCAGACCTTGGGGAAGGGATAGGAGGGGTCACCCTTGGAGATCCAAGAAGAAGAACCATACCTTTAAGTGTTGTGCTTCTCCTCCTCTTTTTTTTATACTTTAGCTGAGAACAAAAAGGAAAGAATGAAAGGTTCAGATTCATTTCTCTCTAGGAATCTCAGACATCCATTAATCATTCCATTCTATTTTAATTTAGAGTTTAAAAATCACTTGACTCTATTAACTCCTTCGTTTTATCAACTTTTAAAGATGATCAGTTATTTTCAGTTTTCCATCTCTGAAAAACTCAAAACAGGATTTTCTCTGAGAGAGCAACACTTGAAATCCTTAGGCCCAAGTCCTCTGTTCCTGGAGGGAATCGCATTAAGAGACAATAGTCACAGCTGTGCTCCCCCAGGGGACCTTGTGTTCCAGGGACAGATCTGACTCCAGGCCCTGTTCAGAAGCTCTCTGAGGTCAGTGATGTTCTCCTGATCAACCCACCAAGAGGAAGGCACAAGGCAGGAGATGGTACCCAGGGGTGGGACTGAGGATCAAGCATCAGGACAGCCTGTTCTCCTGCAGAGAACACACGATCAGTAACCAAGCCAACAAGGACCAGGGATTTACAGCTTGGAGTCTTATCCCAGAATCCTCTGCTACTCCCAAAGAAGTAGTGTGTGAGCTCTGGATGGAAGTATTAGTCCTTCCTCATACCCTCCCCGACCTCTTCTGCTAACAGAGATACTCTGTCTTCTCCTCAGACTTTCTGTCTCTGTTATCTCCTAAATCAACAGAACTCATTTACTAACATGAGGAAATAAATGGGAAAGGATAGCAAGGCATCTCCCAAGGATTGACCTATCCTTCCTTACCTTTGGGATGTCTTTTTTGTACCAGAAGGTTGGTAAAAATGATTTCAGCAACAGGTAGCACAAGAATGGGGGAAAAATCCACACAGCATTTAGAAAGATGCTGGTGGGGTCTATATCTAAGAGTGAGCAGCCATAGCTCAACCATGGCTCCATATAACTATTTAAGAAAAGAGAGAACATTCTCCGTCATCTGAATTGCAAGGCTGCCTCAGGCAACTGAATTCTGAGGGTTCCGGAGCTTGACTATATAACCTTGCTTGCATCACAGAGCATGGAAGTCTCACAAAGGGGTCTGAGGGTGAGACGGGCGAGGCCTGAGGAGGGTGCCCTCACCACCCCTCCCCCCCATACCACAGCAGACCCCTGTGTCCAGACCTACTCTTCCATCTCCCTCTTCTTTCTTTCCTCATATCACGTGCTTACCTCCAGGAAAGGTTGTTTCTTCCATCCGTGACTCAGATTTTACCTGAATAGTTCCTTTAGGAAAATAACTCCCAACCTGTCAGGTGTCAGATGTGCCAAGTTCATGGTCCCACAACATCAAGGAATGACATCACAAACTAAAATGGGAGTTAGGAGAATTTATTGGTAATGAGGGGATTAGCTCCTGGGTTTCAGAGGAGGAATCCCACCTGGAGGTCCCAGGGTTCTTTGTCAGTGATATCACTGTGTGGGTACAACACAGGTCAAGTTAATCTGTAGGATTACATGTATAGCCACTTAACTAACTGGTCCAGTAAGGAAGCAAGGCCTGTAGCAAGGGTATGGTACATGGAGGAGCAAAGGCATTTCTGGACAGTGATGGGTCCAGGCCTTCTGGTCACCACCTACACATCTGATGTCTCTCTGGGCTCGTTACACCAAGTGGTGCTAATTACAGTTTTAAGCTGCTCTTTAGGAAGGTTTGCATGTCATTTCCTCCAGAGCCACGTTCCTCTCTATTAATTTCTAATTTAGCTGTCTGAAATAATTGGAGCCCTTGACTTGGATTCCATCAATTCCACCACCTCAGAAGTCTGGTGTACTACAGGATGTTCACCCGGACCCAGACAGCGAAACAGGAATAGCACAAGGCTAAATGCACTTGTGGGACACATAAGAATATACACATCCTTTGACAAACAATCCAGTGTTTTCAAATCTATGAATCAATCCTTTCTTCCTTATAACTCAACTCTACATTGCTATGTTAGTCCCTCTTTTATGATTAAAAACAGCCCCTGTCATTCACAACAGTTTCATTAGAAATGTGTGAAATTCCAAAACAGAGACAGGGTGTACTGCTAAGAGATGGATCCCTGGTGTCCCTGTGGCAGGTGGGACCTGAGGTGTGAGAGCCTCAGGACTGGACTTAGGCTGACATGGTTGTGATGACTGCCCAGAGTGACATGTCACCTGGGTGCTTTCTTACGAAGATATCACCATGAACAAAAGTTGCCAGGATCTGCTCCACACTACAACACTGCAAACATCCAGAATTTAGGTGATTAGCTGTCACTTTCTATTTAGGCGCCCTTGTCAGGCTTAAATCACCCCCAGATTCTGTACATCACCCCTCTTTCTATATCTCTCTCTCAAAAGACTGCATGGCCTGTCAGCTGTCCTCTGAGCTGTCTCCTAATTCCTTGGACTTTCTTTGACCATAAGGTCATTTACTTGACATCCACCTCTAGCATTTTTACTTGGTTTCCTCATGGAACAGAGCCTCCCAGCTGGGGAATCTGCCTAGAGAGCCAAACCTGCATGAGCCACCATGTCCTGTTCTGCTTACAAGCAACCTTTATTTAACAACTTTTTACTAGTGGAAATAAGGAGAAAGAGACTTCAGCCAAGTCCAAGATCCGCTCCTTCGAGCTCATGCTGGGGAGGCTACAGAGGCAAATTTTGCACAGTCCAAGAGCTGCACATGTGGAAAGGAGAAGTCCAGCCCTGTCCACCATGTTTACTCAGTGACCAGCAATCTGGGGCAGAGACGGGGGGGTGTGGGTTCTCCTCGCATGCTGGAACATCATGCTCCTCACTCAAGGCTTCCTTGCCTCTCTCCCCAGCTCTTCAACTTGGATCAATGATTCTTTGAGAAGATGGTCAAAGACCAGCTGTTCCCTTTCGACATGATATCATTGGCCAAATGTCTTCACACGCATAAATGCCTGGTGTTTAAACCCACAATGAGTTCCAATAATTAATGGACTTATGGAATTAAAAGTATTCACTTTGTCCAGTAAAGGTAGATGAATCTGGAAAGCAAAGGAAAGTTGTCTTTGGTGCTCTCTCACCTCTCTGGCAACTGCCCTTCCATTAGCACCTGTGTTTGTTTTTTTCTCTAGCATCCTCAGCACAGTGAACTATGTCTGACTCACAGTTGGCCCTAAGTAAATCATAAAGTTTAAAACACCCTCTCTCTCAGGAATAGGCTTCACACACTTACATCGGGCTAACCACTAATGTGGGGCACCCCATGCAGCCCTTGGGAGACAGGGGAGGTGGCTGCTGGTGCACTGAGGTCTCATCATGCCATGAAACCCTCTCGGGTGATGGGCATTACCACACAAGTCTAGTCCTGAATTTCTCACTGAACTTGCTCATATCTGACTCCAAGGAGGACTTTCCAAAAGCTCTGCTAGAGAGACACTCAGCAGTGGGAGGATTCTCAATACAGATAGTTTCTCAGTGGAGGATTTTCAAGTTCTCAGTCTCCCAGGATCCTCCCTGAATTCTCTGACTCTCTTTGGCCTCTGTGCTGGGATAAACCCTGTTTTCAGGATCCCCAGAAGCCTGAAGAAGATCCAAATCTGAGCTAAAATCCTCAAACCGTACTGAAGAACATTAGCTTGAGGAGATCCTCTATACTTTCTTCTCTGCTGTGTAGCATTTCTAGGACTACCACAAAACAGGACATTGCTTCTGCCCTCAAGCAGGTCATAGTGAGAAGAGACAAATGTAGGGAGAAAGGTGACAGAAAAGTGTGACAATGAAATTGTACTTATAAAGAAAAACTATACCTTTAGTATACAAAAGTTATCCAAACTTTCAGGAAAAAAAATTTTGAGATAAGGTCTTGCTTTGTAGTTTAGGCTAGTCTTGAAAACTTATAACAGTCCTCCCACTTCTACCTCTGGAGTGCTACAATTACAGGAGTGAGCCACCACACATGGCATTGTGGTATGTGGCTCCCAGGGATTGAACTCAGGACCTTGTGTTTGCCAGGAAGATGCCTGAACCACTGATGTAAATCCCCAACCAGGAAAAATTTCTTAAGGCCTTAAAAACAATAAGCCTATAACCTGGGTTCTGGACTCCTGCCTTTCACCTTTAAATTACATTCCTTTCTACTACCCTTTATAGTCTTTAAGCGCACTATTAAGAGGACACCAGTCAGCCTTAAACACGTGTAAATGGTTTATATTTTGATGTATCCATAAGAATATATATCCTAGATACCCCATTTTAGGGACACTCAAAGTTTACATAAAAACCCTCAAAGCCTCATTGGTTTCTTAGAACCTATGAGGTCCCCTGAGGACTCGCACCTTGCTCCTTTGAGTGTACACTTCTAAAACTGTGCATGAATCTTTTAATGCCTCTTATTGACAATGACCTGTAAATCCTTTTCTGGTGAAAGTCAGTGATCCTGGAACCTGGCCCATGGTTAAGGTGAGTCAAAGTTTCCCATCTCCACTTTGGAGAAACTCGTTAGACCCTGTCCAGTGGCAACAGTTCAAGAAACGAGGTCTCAAAACAACGACAGTCTAATAGCAGACACACAGTAAAAGATGTTGGAATAATCCAAGCGAGAACTTAATAAAGGAGCAAGTAATTTTTCTGCCAGAGGGTTAAGGGAATACTCTCTGAGGTTCGAGCTTGTAGACTGTTGACCTTCTTCTCCTCCTGCTACTCTTCCCTCCCCTTTCTTGTCTCTCTGTAATAAGTATTTTCAAAAAGTTTTAGGCTCACGCCAAAATGAAGTGGGAAGAACAGAGATTTCCTATATCCTTGCTAACCCTACTGTGTGCAGGCACAGCCTTCCCCCACGTGCACCTAACCAGGACGCTGAGATGGACAATCAAGAGACGCACACTGACACGTTATTACTACTCCAAGTCCAAAGTTTACTGAGAGTTCAAACTGGTGTACATTCTGTGAGTGCTCGTAAATATCATGACGTGTCCACGTTACTGTGTCACGCAGAGTAGCTTCAGGCCATACAAATCCTGCCAGCACTTCACCTCTTCTCCCTCCTTCCCGTTCCTCTCGGAAACCACTGATCTTTTCACTGTTCCCACTGCTTTTGCTGACTGAAGAGTGTTGTGCAAGTTGGGATTGTGCAGTATGTGCCCCCTGCGGGTCAGCTTCTTTCACTTAGATGTATGCACTTAAGTTTTCCCCATACTTTTCATGGCTCAAAGGCTTATTTTTTCTTAGTAGTGAATAATACTTAATCATATGTATACACTACCACGAGTCTGTCCATTCACCTTTTGGGTATTTCAGTTATTTCCAATTTTGGCAACTATGAATTAATCTGCTATAAACTTCCTTTAACAGAAAAAAATCTATGAAGACATTTAGAAAAACCTATTAAGTTCAACCATGGAAATATACAATTTAATAGCAATTATGCTGTGGATTCAGTCCACTGTCAGTTTTAGAACATTTTTACTTCAAAGGGAAAGACTCTTCTGTTTCCATTCCTCCAAAACCACCTTCCCTGCTCAACCCTCATCTTGTCTCCATCTACATACATGTGTCAACTCTAGAAATTTTGCACAAAGGCAGTCATGTAATACATGTCATTTCACATCTGGCTTATTTTACTTCATGTGTTGTTTAAAAGATTAAGCTGTAGCATATATCAATATTTCATTTACTTTTATGGTTAAATAATATTCCACTCTCCATGTATACATCATTTGATGTATTTTATTAGTTGAACATTTGGGTTGGTTCCATTTTAGGCTATTATAGATAATGCTCCTATGGTTATTCATGTGCATATTTTATATGGACATTTATTTCTTGCTTATTCACTTGGGCAATAACTTAGAGTGGCATTTTGTCTAAACTTGTTTCTGTCAGAGAATTTTGTAGTACATATTAGAATTGCCATGAAATGAGAGCTCAGGGCTCTAAATGCACTTTTGATCAATTGCATCAACTTGCTCTCAAATTATCCCTTCCACCAGCAAGAGAGAAAGTAGCGCTTAATGCTTAAAATTTAAGAGCAATGGACATCTTATATTCTTAAGGCTCTGTTCACAGTGAGCCAGAAGACTCCGAGAAGAGGAAGTGCAATCCAGGCAGAAACAAACCTATAGCATCCCTGAAGGTGCAGGATGGACCCCAGGTCTCTATTTTGGAAAGCTGGTCAACAAAAAGAAGATACTGAGAGTGTATGTGGGAAGTGTACAACTAAATTACAAACCAACCCTTAAAGCTGTCTTTCCTGCAGGCATCTGAAAGCCAGATAAATACTGGCTAAAGCAAATATCTTGATCTACAGGTTGATATTTGTCCACAGCATAAGAGTAGATCTAGTTCATTATTCAATATCATTAGGTTTTTGTTTCCATGACTCCCAACAGTCTGAGCGAGCTTCCAGGCAGGAAATAGAAGAATCACTGTTCCAGAAATCCTTGCTGAAGTTCTACTGTCTAGGTTTATAAAACCAATCTAGCTCAGAAGAGCATCCTCAAACAGTTGCTGGTACCTTGAGAATACTTCTGTCCTGTTTTAAGTCAAACTGCTCCCCATATGGTTGATGGACCTGTACCCCTTCAAATATTCTTTTTTTTTTTTTTTTTTGAGGCAGGGTCTCAATTTGTAGTTCTACCTGGCCCTGAGCTCAGCCTCAAACTCACATCACAGCAATCCTCCTGCCTCTGCCTCCCGAGTGCTGGGATTACAGCCGTGAGCCACCACGCCCGGCACTGTGGTATGTGGTACTGGTTGCTGCTGGGCATGAGTCTCCACACCCAGTACTGTATGTGGTTAACCGGGGATCAAACCCGGGTCCTTATGCTTGCAAAACAGGCGCCAGAACCACTGAGCTAAATTCCCTGGCCCTCAAACATTCTTATTACAATCTGCAGCAAAAGAAGTATAAGCAAAGCAATTTCACAAGGATTGATTTAATAATAAAAAAGGGAGGCTTCTACTTTATAAGCCTTTGCTTTGTACCTTTCGTGTCACTTTTGCAGTGGTTCATTTTCATTGTATTTACACAGTATCAGTCCACAGTGATGGGGGCGGAGCAGACAGTCCCTCACTATAGACACTTTTTAAATGATAACCTGATGTCCCTGCTCCACTAAGAAGCCTTGGCATGATGGCTGGTTTTGTATACACACTTCACTGGATCATGGGCACCCCAATACCTGGTAAGCTTGACTTCTGAGGTGTGCATGGAAGTGTTTCCAAATGAGGCTGACATCTGAAGCGCTGGCCTCGGAAAGGCAAATCACTCTTTCTACCCTCTCATTCAACCCCTTGAAGACCTGAATAGAACAAAAGGTTGAAGAAAGGAACATTCCACCCATCCATTTTTATTTTTTCCTTGCTGAAAAGAACTGGGACATCTTTCTATTGCTGCACTACACTAAGAAACTTGCACCATTCCTTGGCTCCTGGGTATAGAAGGCAGATCATGGAACTTCACTTTCCTAATTGTGTGCACAAATTCTTTTTAATGACTCCCTTCATGGATAATGTGTTTCATATGTGTGTTTTTGTGCACATGTTCCCTACTGGTTCTGTTTCTCTAGGGAACTCTAACATGTGGGGGTCAGTCAGCATCCTCAAAACACACTGGAAGATTTGGGGGGAGGACATCCCTTGTTTCCATGAGAAAAAACAGAAACAAATGTCTCATAATCATCGGGCCTAATTTGGAGAAGGAAAGGTCTCTCGCAGACTACTTTAGGTTTCATGTCTTGCCATGCTTACCTCCCCATCGACCTGCCCTTGTTCTGAGTCCCTGGCAAGGGTTCACTCTGCAAAGCCTTTGGATATGGCTGTTTTAATAGGCTAAACATTACTTCGGCATTCACCTACTTTTCCCATTAGAACTTTTATTGCTAGTATCAAAGTATTCAAATGGCTCTCCTAAGCCATTAAGAGCAAAATAACTTTGTACTAGACTAACAGGAATAATTACTAAACTGTGCTGAATTCCTTTGCTATACTCTTGGCACAAAGGTATAGAGACTCCAGAGTCCTATAAGAATTCTGAAGAGAAAAAAAAAAAATCCAAGAAAATTTTTAGGGATCAAATGTTCTTATTAAAAGTATATTTTAGAAAAATATTTTAAAAGGTTAATTTGCTGGGCCATTGTATGAAAAGGAAACTTGCACAGCCATTTGGCAAATTGAGGTTTTCATTTCTCTGTTAAAACAAACCAGAGACCAATACACAGTGAAAGAAAGAAAAAAAAAAAACTTAAAACTATGAATGAATACTTTGATTCTTTTTGTAATTGAAGCTCTGCAGTTATATTTTGCCACAGAGCAACCTGCAGTTTTAATCTCACTTTCCATGAAAGGCTAAAATAGGCAACAGGAGGTGAGACTTCTGCGACTTCCAGAGCTGAGAGTTACATAGAGAACTTTCTAGTAGGACTGAAAATCAATTCTGCCTTTCGTATTTCAAAGATTAGAAAATGAGGCAAACACAGGCTTATTCCTTTTCTCCTTTGTCCTTTGGGCACTCTCCTCTCAAGAAGCTAGGGAATGGATTCAAAGTTTTAATATAAACAATGCAAGGACTCATTTCCAAGGCCTTAAACCACCTGATACTGAGGCAAGAGCTCAGCAAGCACCAACTTTTCACCAGTACTGCTTGAAAATGTATAATTATTACCTTAATCAGCTTCACAAACTATTGAGATAGTCATGTTTTTGTGAAAAATCTAACTGAAATATAGTATACACCTTCCTGCCTTCTCCAAGTAGATAGGTAGAATGAAAGTTTAATGTGCATTATGACCCAATTTCCTCTAACACACAACTGTGGCTCTCCAGAGGAGGTGGTAAAAATGGCCTGTGACACAGATACAAATGTTCATAGGCTTCTGTCATGTCCCCCCAAATCTGCCATCATTTCAAAACAAAAACCAAAAGACTCCCAAACTTGTCACTTGTAATTTGGATGTTAACTTCTTCTCAGAAATACAGTGAGTGTTCACTAAATATACACACACAGTGTTCATTTGACCTGGGGCAGAACTATCATTAAAAAGATAAAGAAGTACTCTTCAGAATTAAAGTAACTTTTTACAGTGATTAGGCCCTTGGTGGGTGAAGAAATCTTAGGGAGGAGAAGGAACGGACATGATACACGGCAAGTACGTAGTGTGTGCCAAAACCTTCACTGGTGTCGGTTCTGCATTATCTCATATTTACATGTAAGAAGACTAGGGCTCTGGGATATTAAATAACTCACCTTAGAGGTAAAAACTGACAAAGTGAGGATTTGAAACAAACTCGTGTAGTTCCAAGCCATCATCTTTCCTCTGTCCCAGACAGAAGAGATATCAGGTCTGGATCCCTGACTATTCTCCATGCATAATAGTTGCCATTTACTGTCTTACAAATCACACCAAAACTTAGTGGCCTAAAATAATAATCATGTGGTTCACCCACATTTTGACCCTCTAGACTGAACTTAGGTAGATGCTCCTTCTGTCGATCTTGCTATTGTCCACTCTTGTGGGTTCATCAGCTGGCAGAGTCCCAGGGCCCTGGGCTAGGCCAGGAGACGGGTGGGTGGGCTCTTCTCTCTCTGCCTGTTGCCTTAGGGCCTCCTGTATTTGCTTTTCTCCATACAGCTTTTCAACAAGCTAATCAAATTCTTAGATGACACAGCAGGGACCCTGTGAGCATAAAAACAAAACTTCTTAAAAGTTTAGACCAAGAAAATACAGCATCTCTTTCATCACTTTCTATAGATTAGAAAAGGTTAGAGTTCCAACTCAACGTTAAAGGAAGAGCACTGAAGAAGGGCAATCATTGAGATATGTGGACCATTTATCTCAGGTCCCCATTGTGATTGTTACATCTGTGTTGTTACTATAATTTTCCAACTTGGTACCACCCAGTCTAGAGGCTTGCAATTCTCCTTTTGTCTACAATGATTCTCAGTGGTTCTCTGTTGATTATTTTTGTACCTTCTCCTACCATGTTGTAGTTTTTATGCATTATAATGAATCTTCCCTACAAGCCATAACAAGAGGATTTCTTTTCTTCAGACCAATGAACTGACCGATCACATCATGTCAATTCTATTTCTCAGGTCATCAGTTGCAGCTACAATGTTTTATTTATAGACATTTATTGTTTCTGTTGTTCATTTTATCTTGTTCTGTAGTTACCTCTGGAAGTCTAGTTGTAAGGACACAAGACCTTGTTACTTTGGGGAGCAATTTCCATAAGTAAGCTCTTTGGCTTTCAGATAAAATCAGAATCTATGACTCTGCTATCCAGTTTTACCTGCAAAAGGTGAGATGCCCATTTCAGTGGCTGCAGTAATTGATGTGTTTACCCTGTTTGACATGCTGAAGGAGAAGCTCCTGCAGAAATCAGGCGATTTCTGGCACCACGGTTCCACACATCAAGTTGTTCCTAATGCACAGCTAAAATAAGAACCAGATTAAATTTCCACTAAATCACTCCATGTATCTTATCAGCATATTCTACTTTAAAGAGAGATCCAAACTTGTTATCTTTTAGGAGTTATATCTCTATATCCATACAGAAAGAGTTCTATCTGTTCTACTTCTCTGTAGAACCTAATACAACTCTCATAATAACTTATTCAAATTCAAGTTCCATAAAAATTCTCAAGATTGTGACTAAATTCTGATGTTCTTGGGGAAAAAATAGATATACTTATTATTTAAGTTCTAAATGAAAAATATGAGTAATGACAAGACAATGCAAACTAGTTACTTAAATATATTATAAAACTATGATAATCAAAATAAGACTTTTTTTTTAACCATTTTGAGGTAGAAGCTCAGTATATCAAGATTCAGCCTTAAACTCTAGTGCTGTCTCAGTTTCTCAGATTACTGGGATTACAGATTGACAGCACCATGGCTAGCTTAACACATTATTAAGAGAAGAAAAATACATAGATATAGGACTAAGAATAGGTAGCCCTTCAATTAACATTGTTCCATATTAGAATTTGTTAGACACTCTTGTGTATATGTCTGAAGGACGCACAAAGCAACATACAAAAGAGATAGCGGAGGCAGCGTTCACAATAGCCAAGGTATAGAACCAGCCTAAGTGCCTATGGAATTGCACAGATGAACGGATAACAAAAACTGTGTGTGTGTACACAATAGAATAGTCTTTGGCCATGAAGAATGATACCTTGTCATGTGCAGTAAAATGGAAGATATTGTGTTAAGCAAAATAATCCATACACAAGAGGACAAGAATTGTATGGGGTTGGTTTGTTTGTTTTGTTTTGTTTTGAGACAGGATCTGCTTCTGTAGTTCAGTCTGGCCTTGAGCTCAGCCTTGAACTCACAGCAATCCTCCTGCCTCTGCTTCTCGAGTGCTGGTATTATATGCATGAGCCACCATGCCCAGCACCGTGGTATGTGGTACTGATTGTTGGTGGTCATGAGTCCCCACATCCTGCATTGTTTTATGTAGTTATTGGGGATTGAACCTGGGCCCTTGCACTTGCAAAATGCTGGAAACACTAAGCTAAATCCCCAGCCCTGCTTTTCATTTTTTGAGACAGAGTCTCATTTTGTAGTTCAGGCCAGCCCTGAACTCACTATGTAGCTCAGAGTAGACTGAAACTTTCTGCAATCCTGTCTCTGATTCCTGAGTGCTAGGATTATAGGCAGGAGCCACTACGCCCAGACTGAATCCAGCGGGTACTTGCACTTGCCAGACAGGCACCAGAAGCACTGAGCTAAATCCCCGGCCCAAGAATTGTATGTTTTATCTCACATGTGGAAACTTAAAATAACAAAAAAGATGACCTGAAACTGAAAGAGGGACTACCAGGGAAGGAAGGAGGAGAGGAGTAAAGAGGGAAAGAGGAATAAGGTCGAAGAACCGTAGAAGAACATTTCAAGCACGTGACATATGAGTGTATGAAATATAATTAACCCCTTTGATTTTATAATTAATTAGTGTAAATATTATAAAATTTTAAAAGAATTTTGTAGAAAAGTGACATCCTCACAAAAAAAATGCTCATTAACTCATGATAACTGGGTAGGAATTCAAGGGAGGGAAATAAAATTAATTTGAATCCACCTGTATGGTTGTATACAACAAGATATATTCCAAATCTGTTAAAAAGTTAGATATTTTGGGCAGAGCTCACATCTATAATCCCAGCAGTCAGGAGGCAGAGGCAGGAGGTTTGCTGTGAGTTCAAGCCTTAGCTCAGGGCCAGCCTGAACTTAAAAAGTGAGACTTTGTCTCAAAAAAACAGTTAAATAGTTTTAAAAATAGCCTTTACAAATCTCCACTCAAAGGACATATTAGATCTGTGACCTAAGAATAAGTTTCTAAGTTTAAAATCATTTAAAGGAATCATAACGCAAAGAACTACTCAGATAACAAAACTTTCATTTGTATATATATGTATTTAGCATATGAGTAGCACATATAATTATTTTTAAAAGAAGTACATTAGAAAATGTTATTCGAAGGTAGTAGAGTATATAGTTAATATCCTTACAAAATGTCACATTGTATAGCTATAGCAAGACAGAACATGTTCACAATTATTATTGGTTGATGAATTTTTTTTCTGTTCTTGACCATCCAGGTCAGCACAAGTACTCTTCTTCATCTTTGCTCCATGATGGCATTCCTCGTTACAAGGATAAGGGATTCTCTGTCACTTACCATTGCTTTTCTGTCATCTCAATAATTTCAGCACAGTTATCAATAAATACCATACCCATATATCACTTATACTCAATATTTCTTCATTAATTTTATTTAAGTCAGCTCAGTTTTAGTTAAATAAACTTACCTTTGTTCTAACCTAAAATTCCAGTAAGATCTGAACTTTTACATAAATGAAATTAAAACTCAGTAATGAAATGTAAAGCACCGAGCTCACCTGTGATGAGTGTGGTCATTAATTCATGAGCTGGCTTGAGTGCGCTAAGACCCCCAGCAGGCTGGTCCAACACCAGGGCTGTTGTTCTGAACATAGTTTATTGAAGTGATTACCATTTAGCAACAGTGGCCTTTGCATGGAGCAGAGTACTGTCCCGGCATCAGAGGGGGCTCACCTGATCAGTTGAGAGGATGTAACAGAAAAGCCTGAGGCCCCCTCAAGAGCAAGGCATTCTCTCCAGACTACATTAAATTCAAGATCAAAACCTTTGCTCCTACTGGAATTCTCAGCCCACTATCCACACAGAGCAGCTGGATTTCTCCAGCTTCCAAGATCACAGGAGCTAGTTCCTTAAAGGTAACCATCTTAATTCCAAAGCACTCTCCCTTCATCTGCCACTCCCTTCCTGTTCTGAGTTCATTCCCTATGACTTTCCAATTTATTCTACCTCTACTGCCCATCTTCCCCTCTGCTTCCTCTTCTTCCTCCATCTCTTCCTCCTCCTCTTGTACTAGGGATTGAATCCAAGGCCACCCAGTTGAGCTATATCACTAGCCCTTTTTTTTTTTTTAATTTTTATTTTTTCAGACAAGATCCTATTAACTTAATCAATTTCCTGGGCTGGACTTGTACTTGTGAGCCTCCTGCCTCAGCTTACCAAATGCTGGGTCAGTAGCAGACACCACCACCCTCAGCTTCCTGCTCTGCTTTCTTTTTTTTTTTTTTTTTTAAATTATCTTTATTGGTACATTAAATATACACATCATGCTTGCACTCCATAATGGGGATTTGTACCAGTATAAGACACAACTTAATTCTCATTTTTTCCCATAGCCCCACCCACCCTACCACCCCCCCATATATATAAAATTTGTTTCCTTACTTTTTTGTTACAATCTCAACATTGTCCCCTT